>RCHF01000301.1:0-10884 GCA_003987895.1 Neonothopanus nambi
CCCAGAGAACATTTGCATTGTATGAATGCACTAGCCACTTCACATGTAGTGCCCATAAGATAGTAGACACTTATGTGAGTATTTCCAGAACTTTCAGAATTCACTGTACTTACAGTGATGTCATTCAGAATAGAGTCAGCTTTGACATTTGATCAATAGACCCCATTATATTCTAATACCTATACAGATCTATTGAGTCCTATACATTTCTATGTATTCTGATTAGATTCTTGTATACAATGTATACATTCTCAATACAAACCATTAGATTCCAAGTCTATAGGACGAGGTTTTCTGATTACATAAGCAGCCCACTCCGTCATTACTATACAGATAGCTATACAACTATTCATTTCTATTCATTTCTCTATGTTCTGATTAGATTCTTGTATACAATGTATACATTTCTAATACAAACCATTAGATTCTGAGTCTATAGAACGACTTTTTTGATTACATAAGCAGTCCACTCCATCATCTGTGTGCACACATACCTCCATATTGTGTGTATGTGCACATACCTCCATGTTGTGTGTGTGTGCATACCATGTTGTGTGTGTGTGCATACTATATTGTGTGTGCATGCATACCATATTGTGTGTGTGTGCATACCATGTTGTGTGTGTGCACATACTATGTTGCATATGTGCATACCATGTTGTGCATGCACACCCCATATTGTGTGTGTACATGGTGTGTGTTGTGGATGCATACATGAGGTGACGGTCATACTATATGGTGGGGTCTACACAAATACACATATTGAAGAGAGGTGGTGCAGATTTTCTGCAAATTCTTTTTTGACACTATTGAACAGCATAGCTGTAGATAGACCCGTTAGTGCCACGCTCACTGTGAGAAAGCATGTACTGAACCTCTTCTTTAACAGACTCTAGCGTCGAGTGTGTATCGTGGAACGCGCTAATGGCGACATTGTGGGTGCCCCAGTCACGATTCTGACGGTCATCCTCCAGTTCCTTCAATGCACTTTCGGTCGCCTCAACGCGCTCCGTGGTTGACATATTCCTCCACTTCTCAGAGATCTCCCCCATACACTCATTGATTCGGTAATGCGACGCGCCTTCGGGAAGCTCTGAATGCAAAGTCAGTGGGCGGTAATGCACGATATGAAGTATATGCGTACCTGAGTTCATACGTCGCATCTCGGTCCTGACGAATGCGTTGAAACGGCCGGCTGCCTTCTTGGCGCGAGTATGGCGGTGGGTCTGCATAATGTCCTCAACAATATGTGCAACAGTATGCTTCCCCACCTTCTCTCGAAGCACAGCAGCTTGGTCGTAGATCATTTTTTGAATGTCGAGAATGCCCTCGCGGTACGTCTCTCTCTCGAGAGCGCGGTTGGCTTTCCGCTTCGCCTTTTCCGTGTAGGTGAGCTTGATGCCGAGTCTGTGAGAGCGGTGACGCCATGGTCGACGGGTACTCGTACCCCGCTGACGGGCAGCACTGAGGAGATGTTCAAAGTTCTCCCCTCTCTTGCTCTTCTTTGTGGCCATGAATGAGGTGTAGTTAACTAAGCTGAAAATTGGCACATTAGCGATATGTAGCCATCTTTTTCGACTCCGAAAAAATAATTTCTTATTCCAAAAAAAAAGAAAATAAAACAAATAATTCCTTCAAATATTTGATTTTGTTACTCAACACCTACATTGCCATGTGTAAATCCCACAGAAAGGCGGCTGCGTCTGCGTTCATCACATCCCTGCCTACAACCTCGTCAACAAAAGAATTTTGCAGTAATGCACTATCCAGTAGGTCCATTATATATGTCACTTGCTCCTGCGTGAAACCATGCTTCTGAAGGTAGTGGTCAGACCAACTAAACACATTACCGTAGCTAATATGATACACTGAGTATGCCTTATCAATATCAAATTCTAGAAATCAAATGCATCACACGCACGTCAAGCTCCACCGAAACCAACAATCGGAGAAACGTTCACGCTGATATGGGGTGATGGTGAAGGTGATAGGAGGCGGCGAGGAGATTGTGAATGGTACAAAAACTCCGGTTTGCGTGAGGGTGACGGCGTGTCGCGTGCCAATTTCCGGTTAGGTTGCGAGGGAGAAACATGTGCATGTGGGGTAGGCGGATTATGAGGGGAAGCAGGAATGTCGCCATGAGGAGACCTGGTGGTAGAAGCCAGCTTGTAAATGTTGGAGGGTCCGGCTGCCGGAGGAGGAGTTGATTCGCGATGACGAGGGGCAGGTGGTGCAGGCGTAGTTGCCACCGTCGTTCTAGTGAACTGATTGCGTATCCTCCTGGCCTCTTCCCCATTTCCTTCGGGATCGTAGTCGTGCACTATGCAAGGCGGGTCACTTCCGGCAGTGATGGCGCAAAAGACAGCCTCTTGGAATCTCGCGAAAGCGAACGCTCGCTTGTACCTTGCATTCAAGCTGTCGACTGATCTGATCGCGTCTCGACTACGAGAGATGTGAGCGTTTAGCCATCAGGTTATGAGGAACGACGTACGCGCTGAAATAGATCCCCGGCTTCTTACCTAATTCCACCACCCAATACAGGTCCTGTCTCTCGTTGATTGTTGCACACAAGCCTTCGAAATCAGGAAGATTGAACATCCGCTCAACAAAAGTTGAGGGCTTCAGTCTGTAATTCTCCGCGATCCATGGTTGAAGCGTGGTGTAGATGAGATTAGCCTGAGAGGCATCGTCACATTGAATCACAATAGGCAGCACAGCAGAATGGTACCCGCTGGGCCTCCATTGCCTGTGAGATAGTAAAAGATGAATGTTAACAAATGGTATCGCGATAATAAAATAAAACCTTACATCTCCGTGAAGATGCCGGGCTTCTGCTTGACCTCGTCTTTCCCAACTACCACATTGATTTGCTCAGATCCAAGCACCACAAATCGTCGACCGGGTACGAGCATGATGACGGGAGAGAAATGAGAGCGTGGGTCAGAGCCATAACAAATAAGAGGCAGATATTTAATCAGAGGTAGATATTTGGTGACCCGCGAGTCGGAGGTCGAGAGTGTGTGACATCTGAACATGTGACATTCGTATCAGAAAAGGTTGCACGTGATAACTGGACTTGTGCAATTTTCAACTTTCCCAACCATCAACGTCAACGACGACCGCCTTCATGAAGATCCGATTGAAACAGCCCTCAGGTGAGTGCCGATGACTCTGACACACTTCTCGGGAGGTTTCTCGAAGCCCGTCGACGTTCGCTGGAGCCTTTGAATACTCGAGCCACGGGAATACGAAGGAGCAGCACGTCGTTTGGGCCAAGAGCACCTCCCCACACATACGCACGCATTTTTCTCTCCTTGTTACCCTTGCGCTCTGCTTACAAAACACTGTCTGCAATCAAGATTCACAGGCATTGCTCACGCTCGCCACCAATGTGATTCAGTCTGAAGCGACTCAGCCCAACGGAACTCAGTTCAAGTTCGCGTCCGCATTGCGCATTGCCATAGATGAGGAAGGGCTGCGGGATTTTTTGGACGACACTGATTTATCCACTGACTCCAATGTTTTGCGCACCCCCACACCTTCACCCTTTTCCTCACCTCTTTCCTCACCTCCCAGTTCGCGCGCGTCTTCGCCGCTATCTTCTTGTCCCTCATGTTCTTCTACTGGCTCACATTCTTCACTACCGTCTGTACCACGCACCTCCGCTTCATATCTTGTACCCCCCAGTAATCCTGAATCCATATCCAATAGCAAAAAACGCCGAAAAGCCCGTAATAAAAATCAAAGTAAAAAGCTGCGAAAAATCTCCCGTGCCGCGAAGGCCAAAGATAAAAGTGCTGATGACTACACAACGCCTCCTTGAATGAAGAAAAAACATGTATTCTCTGCGAAACCCGTTCAGACTACGTATTCCATGAACGACGACGCCCCGGTAGCAACCACGAGCTATGTAGGTTTGTGAGATGCAGGAGGTGATGGTGAGGGTGGGGACTATTGGTTGCGAGATGTCGTCGGGCCGAAGTCCACCTTCAATTTCAAATTAGTTGAAAGGGATGCTCAGTAAGTCCAAGTCGGCGACTGCTCTCTCACTCGCAGTACTAATCTCAATCTGCAACCCTCAGAAAAGCTATACCGGTCATCGATCGCGACGGGCGTGCCTTCACGATCTTTGTGGGCAGGCCTGACGATCCGGACTGGGACAAATGCGCTGAAGCCGCCGCAAAGACTCTTGCCTGAGAACGTTACAAGTGCTGATTCACTAAGAAGCAACGGGCGCATCGTCGAGGTTCTTTCCCTGCACTCGCTACCGGTATTTCATATGGAGGAGGACAAAAGGTACCCGCTACTGTGTCCCATTGTTAACAGCTCTAATCTCAAGTTCTTAGCAACCCGGGAATCTGATTCACAATTCAGCAAATACTAAAGTTCTTGAACGACTTACTGGCCATTGGGCCTTCCAGAGGCTCTCAGGGTTTGCAAACGGTATGTGCCGTTGTTATTAACGTACAACAATAGTTTCTCAACCTCCATACGGCAGTCGCCTTCAAAAACTGGGCTCCACGGCTCTTCGACTACTATAGCGATCATCTTGATCGACTCCTGGCCAGCGACTCATCCCTTGTACGTCTATTCAAGAACAGTGTGTTTGCCGCCGCTTCTTTCAACTTCGGACCACATACCGTTTGTCGTGCTCATGTTGATTTCAACAATCTTCCGTTCGGTCTCTGTGCCATCTGGGCTCTAGGAAAGTACAACTACAAGAAGGGCAGGCATTTGATCTTATGGGATTTGGGCTTGGTGATCGAGTTTCCCCCAGGATTGCTCATCCTCCTGCCTTCTGGTGTCTGCCGTCACTCCAATACTCGTGTGGCTCGCAAGGAACGGCGTTATTCGTTCACTCAATACAGCACCGGAGGTCTTTTTCGATGGGTTGATCATGGATTTCAGAATGAACAAGGCTTTGCAGAGACACTCGATGAGCAGTCTGCCGCAGAAGAAGCTGCAAAGAAAAACGCTCGATGGGAAATGGGATTAGGGCTATTCTCTACAATAAACGAGTTGGGCTCCTCTACCTGAGCATGTTCTTGTACTGTGTGTATTCTATAAAACTTCCTAACTCGATACTCACATTTTTTGTACCACTGTACATAAGATTTACAAAAACCCAAAGTGAATGTGTATGTACGACCAACCTATATTCTTGGAATGTCATATTTGAGACCATGCATTTAGATTATTCTACTTTCTATGAGGAACGATGGTCTCAAAAGTTGTACGTTGTTCTATTCTACCCATTCCGCTACAATAATTGGCCTGTGCTTCACTTATTGCCTTGTACTGAGCACAGATACGTCCAGAGCGTGGTGATCTTCAGCCCAGGCTCTTTTAATGGCGCGGCAAAACATCAAGAGCTGGGCACAGGGTGGGGCTCACAAATCGCTGTTTATCACTATATACACATTGAATCATGTAACTGGTTAACAGACCACTCAGCTATCCAAAGTCGAGGGTACCAAGTTGATTTGCGTGGTGATCTTCTGGCTATACTGGCATCCGCGGAGGCTACCTTCCGCTTTCTCCAGGAACTCGCGTAGGCCCTCGGCTACAGGTGCCCTGATCAAACTCTCTTTTGACTCTCACCACCTCACTCTAAATACTTCGTTTTCGTGTGTTTCTCTGGGGTTGTGCCAGCGGCGGGGGATTCGTGCTATCTATTGCTTTAAATATAGTAAGTACGCCTCCAGGACCCTTTTTCTCTCTGGTGCCGCGTCTAACTCTGTGTCAACAATCCCCTTGGTCTAGGCGTGTCAGTTGGGCAGTATGAGGCGCGAAGACGTACCGGAACTATTGAAGATTCGGGTTCCAAAAGAGATAGAGCGAGCTGTGCTTCTGACGGATGGCATGTCCCCGGACTGTGTCGACAAGGTCATCGCGTGCCGGAACATTTTACGAAGGGTCGTTCGGAAGCGCAAAGCATCACAGGAGTACTACCAGAAGTAGGAGCTCGAATCTTTGTTTTGTGAACTTATGCTTATGCATCCAATTTACTGCTGAAGACACCGTGAGCAATGTCTGGCTCGGGCACGTATCAATAGTGAGAGGTGCGTCCTTGACACTACTTTTGAGATGTGTATATAATGTGTCTTTTTACTGCAGGAGAAAACAAGAGCTCTTGGAAAGCTCCACCGAAATTCAAGAGGTTGCATGACAGAAGCGTCAAGAAGCACAGTCTCGATACCGCGCCGCGAATCGTGCCACCCTCGCAAAGAAGGAGAAAACTCGCCGGCAAGAGCTGCATACAGCGGTGAGTTGCGCCTTTGTCCATTTGCTCACTCTGCCGGCTAACCATCCTGCGCGTTGGCAGTCTCGCTAACAACTGAATTTCAAAGATGGGAGATGGATGGCACTGCAATATATTGTTATCATACGTTCTGTACGTACACATTATTGACTAGGAGTTCGCTGGAGTTCGTCGTCCGATCTGTTGTGCGTCTAGCCTGAGGATGCTGGTACACCTTACTTTTACATATGCTCTCAATATGATGTTTGCACGCTCGTCAGCAGTAGCAGTAGACCTTCATCACAATGTTTGTGTCCTTGTTGGCAGTGGAACCAGGTACAGAATCAAAGATAAGACATTTGAAATCAACAAATACATGTGTGCGTCCGGTCGCCTCGTTACTTAGACAAATTGGCATAGAATTCAACAACGTTTGCCACTCCCTCTGCCAACTCTTCGTCATCGTCGTCATCATCATCGTCAGATTCTTCGTTGAGAGTGGATGCAAGTGAGCCGGTGGGTGTTTCGAATGACAATGGAGATTCGTTGGGAGGGGGAGAGATGTGAGATTCGGTGCTGACATGTGCGCCTGCGGAGTTGGTGCGTTGTCCCTTTCACACTCCGGGTGTTGGATTGCCGCTAAATCCCTCTAGAGCATACGTTTGTCGGATGCGCTCCATAAGCATGGTGTTTACGCAAGATCTGCGTGTGATGTACTTGTGAGTGGGGCCATACATCGGAGTATTGTCCAATCGTCGAAGCACATCTGCGAAGTGCCGCTCCTCGTCTATGATTGAGGTATGAAGCCGTCGAAGAGCTACATTACAACGCACGATTTCTTCGCGTGCACGAGCAACACGTCGATACGTCTTCATGGCTTCGCGGATGACAGGATCCGCCCACCTTTTCTCAAAAACGGCGTTGCGAGTATCTTGTAGAATATTGAATTGATCTAGAAATGAATAATGAGAGACTTTTGACCAGTCTAGAGTTGGTCGGGGAGGATTGAGTGCTAACACTGCCTTGTTGTAATGGCGGACCGCATTGCGTATGGCTTTGGATCGCCTGGTAAGGGCGGCGGCTATATGAGTTCGCATTTTGTATCCTGTACATCATTAACATGTCAGCTGGCGAGGCTATGATGGTTGAGAGCGCACCTGTTTGTGACATGTTCATTCTATGCAATTCAAACAGCCTCTGCACGACAAGCTTGTGCAAATGTTCTAATGCTTGCTGGTATTTTCGTGTATTCATGTATCGTACGGCCTCGACGTATTGAGGGTGACTTGGGCTCCATTGGTGGTCAATGCCCATCTCAACTTCCATCTTGACTAGCTCCAAGTGCACGCGGTCACACTTTTCGGTTAAAACTCGACGCTGTGTTTCCGCTTTGCGAGTGCTGGACAGATGGGAGTTATAGCGCTGCTCAGGCGTAAGATCGTGATAGTTTTCGGGGAGCTCCAAACGAAAGGTACTGAAGGCTTTTTCATACTCTTTTCTGTGTAAGTTTGATAAGCATAACATCAAGCATTGACAACAATTCAACATACTGTGACTCTTGATACTCTTGGAGTAGCTCGACGTACGCGACGGCATGGAGATCTCCCTGAGCCTCTTTACCGAGATCCTGGAAATGCTGTGCTTGGTCCCTGAAATATTCTTCAAGATCAGCCTCAGTAATATTATATGATGTGAGTATGTCTGCGAGACTTTGAGTGTCTTCCTGGAGGATTGTTAATGCTTGCACATAGTTATTATGAAGCATCGTTGCGAGATTCTGATACTTCTCAAAGTCCCATTGCTGAAAGTACGTGTGGATGAAGGCTCGGCGTCGATAAGCACTCATGTAGCACGTGACGGAGGCGAGATAATTTGATGCGGAGAAAACTCGTTCGAGAGTTTCGAGGTCTTCAAGTCCCAGACCTGTGATGTTGTGGGGATGATGTAGAAGCTGGCATAGGGCGTTATGCGCAAAGCCGTGGAACGTGTTGACACAGGATCGACATCGTTTCCTCTGGAACTCTGGGCCCAATGAGCTGTTGGCGATTGTGGCTCCGAAACGACACCCTATGTCATATGCCATTAGCCATTGTTCATCGAAGACCTCTAGCGCCTTCGCCACCATTGCCAAGGGATACTTTGCCCTGACAGAAATGATGATGAAGCATGTGAGTAATATCAAATATCATGTCAACAAGTATGAATAACTTACAACTCGCCACTCCGAACCATGTCACATAACCACAAGATGAATCCGTGGGGGCAGGCACTAGCAAATACACCCTCCTCCTCAAACATCCCCGTCGTGTGTTTTTCCAAGTCCTTTCGTGCAGCCTTCCAATTATCTGTGCAGCCTTTCAAGCCATCAGATGGCAATGCACCATCTGTGGGGTCGCCCTCGCCAGAATCTTCAACGTCAGGGTCCTCGTCACTATCTGATGCCGCCCCTGAAACATTCTCTTCAGAAGTGGCTGGGCATGGTTTGACCTCGTTAGCGAACTCGTCAACAAATTCCGTGGATAAGTAATAGTCGCTTTCCGTGAATACGCGAGTATCGGCAGTCTGTCGGCCTCCGATGGTCTTCATACGTTTGAGTGAGTTGTTGCCGTCAACGACCCACATGCGTGACCATACAAGTGAAGGTTCGTCTTCAAGCTGAGCTCTTTTGTCACTACATACATGTAACATAGAGGCGGGACAATCTCACCTCATAGCAACACGGAGGACAGCTGTTGAGAACGCGATAGTTTGGTGAATCATGGCCGAGTTCCTTGGCAACGCGACTATCAACTCGCCGTCGGATCGCAAGATATATATCAAAGGCGGTTGAAAGCGAGGTTCGGTAGCTGCGGCGATATGGAGTCTAGTAGAAATGAATGTTTGATCGGAAGTATGTAGGAACAAATGAGACTCACCTGGTAGAGATAGCATAGTACTTTAGCAAAGGATTCCACACTATACGAAGCTTTGAAGAGGTGAATGATATAGAAAAGTTCGAGAGTTTGCATCGAAATCGCAAGCGAAGGCTGAAGAGGTGCATTTCCTAGGTAGCCTGCTTTTGCAAGTGCCACCGAAGCCTCCGTGTTCCCGTCGCGGTGAATTGTGACCTCCCGATCAAGGGTCCGATGATCGATGATGGCGATATTGAAGTCAAAGCCATCGATATTCATCGTGGCGTCAGGGTCGTGAGACGTGGGTAGGTCACCAGATGTGTGGAATTTCCATTGGATGTAGGCATCAGTGAGCTGCTCCATGAGTGGTGCCCAGTTGGCATCGAACGCACGTAGGCGACGCTTCCATGTGCGCTGGTCTTTGTATCGTCGACGGCCGTGCCATCTAATGTAGCTTGTGAGCTCCTGAGCAGTACAGAAGTATTAGTCAACGCACCGATTGGCAGCAAGCATATCCTTCAGATCAACGATGATTGTTTGTGGCGCAGGTACGTTCTCGTTGTTGTCATTGTTGTCGTCGTCGTCGTCGAACGCCTGGGTGTTATAGCCGATATCGCCGTGATCATACATTTCAGCATCATTCGGGCCTGTAGGGGCGGTACTCGCGAGATCGTTGAGAGCATCTACATAGTCCTTGCGTAATCCTGGGGAAGTGAGCTGCGATTGAGTATAATGATGGGTATATGTATCACTGAACAAAACTTACCTTCGAGATTCTGTCTATACGTCTGTGCTGCTTTCCGGCGCTCCGCCTCGAGTCCCGCGAAATTGAGTACAGTGCTAGAGCTCTTGGCACCGAGACAACCACCTGCAGTGGTGGACTTGACCTTCCTTGAAACCCCACGCGCCTTCGTCATGGAAACGTCTTCAACGGAGGGAGCTCTAATACACGCTTATCAGCAATTATCCCAGCAGTCGGCTAACGTCAGCTAAGCGAGAGTACCTGGAGGAATAGCCGGTAGTGGTTGTATCTCCGAAGTCTCCTAAGTGCGACGGACGCGATCAAATAGCTGGTGAATAAACGCTGAGGGTGATGGAGAGGGTATAGGCCTGAATAATATCGAACGTTGTAAGTGAGAAAGTGAGTGACGGCGGCGGCAAGAAAAGTAGCGTGTAATGTCACTCTATACGGTGTAAAAGTGAGATTACATGTACATGAGACGGCGCACTTTGTATAAGCGAAGGGACTCACTGTTAAGCGAGGGAAGGCGGGATGTGGGGCGGGAGAGCGAGAAGCAGAGGATGTTGGTGACCGTTGATGATGAAGTTGGGAAGGGAGACCAGTTATCCGGTAGGTAGACACGTCCCTGAAAGTGCCGAAGGGTCTGACGCCGTTGCTGACGATATAGGCAGTAGCGAGAGTATAACGAGGCGCACACTCTATAAGCGAGGGGACGGCGCCGACTACTATAAGCGAGGGAGCGGCGCTGACTATAAGCGAGGGGACGGCGCTGACTACAAGCGAGGGGACGGCGCTGACTATAAGCGAGGGAGGCGGGATAACGATGAGCGGAAGGTGTTGATGGATGTTAATGACGAGCCGGGAAGAGATAACCGGTATTCCGGTAGGGCGAGAACGTTTCGGAAAGTGCCGAGATGACTTACAACGTTGCTGACGATATGAGGGATAGACCGCAGGCTGGACTCCTGCCTTATTAGAAATATTTCACCTTTATTCACGGAAATGTTGGC
>RCHF01000302.1:0-23322 GCA_003987895.1 Neonothopanus nambi
CGCTGTTATCTGTCATCCTTCCGGCACGAAATATACTTGAACTCTTTATCAATAGATCCCTCTTGACCTCAGCCAGGCCTACCACCTCGCTTCTTCCTTCATCGTCGACTGTCCTTCTTCAAACCCTCCTCTTCCCGTGAAGACCTTTGCTAACCTCGACGTTCCCGCCTCTCCACGCCCAGGCCAGGAAATCACTTTGAGCTTCGACTCTTCAGTGACGTCGTTGACAGCCGCCTTCCTCACCTCGAACGCAGGGACCATTTTTGTCCCGATCAACAGCGACAAGACTGTGACAATCCCGGGCAATCTCAAGGGTACTGTGTATCTCATCGTCACGTCGGACAGCACGAAAGTGACCGACGACACTACAGTCGCTGGGCCTGCGATCATGATGTTCCCATTCAACTCGGAAGGCAACCTCATTTGAGTTTTCGAGTAACTGCGATGTGTTTGTCTTGGATCTTGAATGTAACTCTGCAACTCACCTATTCGGATTTTATCCCGCACAATGAAACGTAACTGTGATCCTTGATTATGCCCATGATTGATTCTGGTTTCTGAGATGAGTCTACGCGTATATGCGCGTTTTTTAAACGCGTGCACGTGAAAAGTGCGTGACTCGTGAATCAGCGCTTGGGCTTTCAGGTCCCTCAGAGGCTACTAGCGAAAAGCAGACCAGCTATAATTCGATAGGCGTAGAAACAGTCGCAAAACATCCAGAGTATCCTAAGTAAAGCCAATTCAGAAAGAGCATATACTTGCTGGTCTGGAAACCTGGTCTGTTGCTACGTTTTAAGGAAACCTGAACGCGCCTCTTCCTCATACTTCACCTTGCCGGTTACTCATGACGCCAACAAATCTGTTATGATATCTGGGTTGATTGGTATGTTGGCTTTGTGGAGGTAGTCGTCGTTCCTAGAGGGATGATTGGAAATGTCAGGTGAGTTCTGGGTTGGGGGAAGGTAGAACTCACCAGAACTAAATGGGCGACGGAGTGGAGGTGAGGGAAAGGGGGAAGGGGGAAAAGATCTTTAAGATGTGGGAGTTGGGAGATGAAACCGTATCATGCATACCTTGGAGTAATGTCTCGTTCCTGAGTCGCACCTGCAAGCGTCAGAATTAGTATTAGTTAAACGCAGTCCAAACTCAAAAACAAACGATGTACTTACAAAATAGTAACCACCCTCTCCCCATTCTTCCACCCCATCTTCTTGATGAGTTTAATGGCCGCAACGAGGTTACAAGCGCTGCTAGAACCTAGGAAGAGTCCGTCGTTGTGGACTAGGTAGCGTGACATGGCTACTGCTTCGGCATCTGTTATTCTGTTGGTTGGGGGGTGGGTGTTGGGGAGGCTCTTCATGATGAAGGAAGAGAGGGAAAGGAGAGGACGTACCGGAAAGCATCGTCGATGATGGGTAGAGCTAATGAGAGGTTGTTTGTGAGGCGGTTGATTCCACTGGTATCGAATGGTGTTAGTACGAGTCTGTTGTCGTTGATTATGTTACGCGGAATGGTTGATGAGAAAAAGAGAGGGAAGAGAGGGGAAAGTGCGACAGATAACAGAAAAACAAGTAACACGTACATTCCTTCAACAACCGTATCAACTTGATGCCTCCTTTTTGTTCCCTCAGCTTCTTTATAATCGAACATCACGCCGTATTTCACCTGTAACAGGGTGTAGTTATAGTGTATGTCAGCAAACACAGATATAAACGGAAATATGAGAAAGGATGAATTTAGAGGAGTAATGAAGGAGCACTACTCGCTTACTTTATTATACACCCCACTTCCCTCTGGATCACTCAAAGCCACAATAACATTCTCATTCTTCGACTTGATGTACCTCCCAATACCAGCTATAGTTCCTCCAGTACCTGCATCACATACACGAGTATTTTGTAATCAATCAGTATACAGTCATACATTACAGGTGAAGAGTGTTAATGTACCAGCACCACTAACGAACGCGTCCAAATGACCATTCGTTTGCCTCCATATTTCCGGTCCGGTCCCTTGAAAGTGAGCGTCATGATTACTTCTATTCTATGAAAAAATTTCGTTTTCAATCTGGAGCGGTATCCCAGGGAGGGCTGTAATTATACGACTAACATACCTCGAATTGATCCGCGAAAAATCCTCTAGGCTTCGCTCTGCGTTCTTCTGGATTTTCACTTTCTTGGGATGTTGAGTCGGTTTCGTCGGCGGTGGTTACGATTATAGATGAGGATGGAGTTTCTATTAGACGGGGTTTGGATCCGGAGTCGATGGAGGATTTTCCGAACGCGAGTGCACGTTGGCGTGCTAGGTTCTAAAGGGTTGTTTGAAAGGGTTAACCATGTTGAGGGGTAATAGTAGTGGTGTGTATGACTTACGACGAACTAATGATAAGGAGAAAGAGATGAATAAGAAGGTGAATATGACGAGGGGATTGAGGAACAATCTAACCTGTTTCTTGTCAACGATACTCGCAGGTCTAACCCTTTCCACATCCGCTCCGAGTGCTAATAATGCTTTAACTTTTTCCTCCGCGACATCGTCCGGCATGATAATAGCTGCAATTCAGATCTGCTTAGGTTGTCTTCCGCTTCGTAAGGGCGACTAGCACGTACTGACATTATATCCTCTGTTTAATATCATCGTAAGTGTAAGCGTAAACGCATCGGGCGAGAAGGAGGAAGGAATATGTGCAACCTACCTAGCACGAGCGACTGTAGCTATGGATATCCCAGTCGAACCGACTGTCCCTTCAAATATCCTAGAACCCGTATGGGGTCGGAGGAGTCCCTGGGTTTCGGCGTCCTCAATTACTGGCGAAAATTCGAACTTGAGTATGCAGTGCTCGCGAGCTGAACTAAGTGCATACTTTTGAGTGCGACGCGGTCTTTGACGCTGCCTCCTGGATTCAAGAACTAGCGCATATATGTTTGTGAGCAGAAGAGATCGTGTATATAGAAGTAAGTCGAAGATCGTACCTCAGCTTTTCCTAATATCTCTACCCCCAGAGCATCACTAAGAGAATTAATTCTTATGAGGGGTGTATTGCCTTCACTCCAGCATAGAATTAGCTATGTCTGTCATCGTCCCCAAAACCACACACACCTATCAACCCAGCAACACCAGAAAGCACCTCATCACTCCTCAATTCAATTGGCCTCGGTTCAAATCGAGCTGCAAGACGTTTTTCTCTCCTGGCCCTAAAAAATTGTGCGAGAGAGGTTGATGTTAGAGAGAATGAGAAACCGAGGAGGAATCCGTATAGGATGTGTCGGAAGGTTGTTTGTGAAGGGAGACGTAGCCAGGACGGGAGGTTCGAGGACGATAACATCGTGTTCGAAGCTCAAGCGCTCATTGTCACTCAACGCGTACGGTCAAATTATTTCACTGCTCTTGTCATCGTCATCGATGGCCGTCTACACATTTCCATCATACATATGCACTTGGCACTTCCACAAGGTCTACATCAAGTCTACATTAACATTTCCATGCGGTCTTTGAACGGACAAGGAAAGAAAGCTCGTGATTGCTCATCGGAGTCAATGCTTGCGAGCCATTTGGTTTCAATGGCGTGCCACGTATATCGTTATCAACTGGGATCCAGAGTTCGTGCTCGTATTTATATTCGAAATCATTCTCATCTCAACTGCCAGATTATTCTCATCCAGAACCATGGCTTCCGACACGAAAGCTGTCCAGAAGATTTTCTTCAACTCAAAGTCCTTTGCTGTCGTGGGAGCCTCGAAGGACCAGACCAAGTTTGGTACCAAGGTAAGGAGGAGTTCAAGAGATTTGAAGCTATTTCTGACGTTTGCATGTTAGGTATTGAACTGGTACAAGGAGAGGAATTTGGATGTTACACCGGTCCATCCTGTAAGCTCGCTTTGAATGCTGTATCTGGGCTTACTCACCTCACCTATGCGTTTGCACCCGCAGAAAGAATCCGAGTTGGAGGGAATCCAGACAATCAAGTCCATCTCCGAACTCTCAGCTCCAAGCGAGACCTCTATCAGTGTCATCACCCCAGCTCGCGTACGTTCTCAAAGAGTTTGAATACACCGCGACTATTATACTCATTACTCCCTCAACAATACAGATCACCCTAGACCTCCTGAAATCAGCCAAGGAACTAAACGTCCCAGCAGTCTGGTGCCAACCCGGTGCCGTCGACCCGGCCTGTATCGACTTTATCAAGGAGAACGGATTGGAAGACCGGGTTATCTACGGAGGCCCGTGCATCTTGGTTGAGGGCGATGGTCTTCGCACCGCCCAGAGTCAACTATGAACCATACAGTAACATCGTTCACAAGGATATTTTCATTTCTTTTCAGTGGTTGTATGTATTTCTATTACTAAGACCTTAGACTTGTGCCAATCAATCCCGATTGCGACCCCACTTTCTCTTTGAACACCCCTGGAATTGTTTTTCCCCCTCTTTCCTTCCCGCTTCCTGAGAAGTCTAGTCCCATTCACGAGCGTGGATTTCAGGCTCAAAGATCTCGAGAACTGAAGTGCTTGAGTGCTCCTAGCTCGGTGGATGGTCTCAGCGGCCTTCAATTCAAACCCCTTCATCTATTATTGGCAGCGTAGTCCCATCCTTCTCGGCAGGGCAAGAATGTAGTGAGTTGCTTATCTTCCTCTAGCCATCTTATCTAACTCTATTCCCTGCCCTTAGATCCTTAATCTAGGTACACAGAGAAGTTCAACTCCAGGCATCCGCCTCTCCGTAGCTTATTTTGACCACCTGGTTCTCATCGACGCCCGATAGCTTTATTTAACTCGCTATCGAGATCGGGTTGTGTTCGACTTGTACACCAGGCACCTCCGACCTATGTACATCTGTTGGACCAAGTTTCAAACCTTTCTCCTGGCACGACAGCATCGTCATCGTGTCCCTCCGAGTCATGTGCACCAGCAGCCTCCTGACGGCTTCTACAAAATCCATTACAAGTGAAAAATAAATTATAGTACTTTGAGTTGAAAGGCTGAACTGAGTTGGAACTGAGGCCAATACTCAATGGTTGCGCCGGACAGACTCCGGGCATCGCCGCTGCCGGGATACAGACTGCAGTGTGTACGTATGTACGAATACATTATGGCAACCGGCGCCAGTTCCTTCCTTGAAATTATTCTGCCATGATTGCTGTCTTCAAGCAAGGAAAAATCTACTTTTCTTCATCTCAAACATGACGAAATTCTTGCTAGGGGAACTATACTCGCTCCATTGGGGCCCCACAATAAACGGATGACCGTGACACTCAGAAATGTATAGGCGACGACATATATAGGACGGAGAGCTTATTGGAGACTGCTGCACAAATACGTAACCAGGTCTTCACAAGGCTTGCACGCAACCACCATGCTGGCCCTATGCATATACTTTCTTCTTACGAGCCGACTTGTTCTTGCCTCTTCACCTTCTAGCTTCATTACTCGATCGGACAACTCGTCTTCTGCATCAGTCTCGACTATTGCGACAGCGTGGTACGCAGGATGGCACTCTACCGACTTACCTTTGTCACAAGTCAGCTGGTCGAAGTACACCCAACTGACATACGCTTTTGCGTGAGTTGCAAGAAATTCTTTCGACGTTGTGTTTGGTTCTGAAGAAAGTGTTAGTGTCACGACTCCGGACGTGAATACTTTGTCTCTAGACGCCTCGGATGAGGAATTATTACCTCAGTTTGTTCAGACTGCCCACCAGAATGTGAGCTGTCTTCACAATCGCAAGCGTACTCGATCTGACCACGACCTACTAGAATGTAAAAGCCAGTCTATCCATAGGTGGGTGGACAGGATCCCTGTACTACTCCACGAATGTCGGCTCTGCTCAAAATCGAACTGCCTTTGTCAAGACGGTCACTGGATTAGTGAACAAGTACGGGCTGGATGGGATCGATTTCGAGTGAGCCTTTAAAGTTGGCTTATAAATTTGCCACTGACGAATATTACCCTTAGCTGGGAATACCCTAATCGACAAGGAGTAGGATGTAATACAATCAACAGCAACGACACGGAAAACTTCCTCTCCTTTCTCCAAGAACTCCGTCAGGACCCTGTGGGATCGAACCTTACCCTCTCAGCAGCAACTTCAATACAACCATGGAACGACACCTCCGGCTCTCCTTCAAAAGACGTATCTGGATTCGCCAAAGTCCTCGACTACATAGCCATCATGAATTACGATGTATGGTCACCTTTGTCCCCCAGTGTCGGTCCCAACTCCCCTCTCAACGACACATGCGCTCCTACAGCGGACCAAAAAGGTTCCGCCGTCTCCGCTGTGAATGCATGGATGGACGCAGGAATGCCAGCGAATCAAATCGTCCTCGGTGTCGCTGCATATGGGCATTCCTTCGTCGTTCCCCAAAGTGAGGCGTTCGTCGAGGGGTCGAGTACGACGCTTGCCTCGTATCCCAGATTTAACGCTAGTGCCGAACACGTTGGGGATGCCTGGGACTCGCCGGGTGGCTTAGACATTTGTGGTAATTTCGAGGGTCCGTCTGGAGTGTATTCATATTGGGGTTTGGTTGATGGGGGCTATATCTCCAAGAACGGGACCGTGGAGAATGGTATCGAGTCTAGATACGATAATTGCAGTCAGACTGTAAGTTTCTTTCCCTTCCAACCCAACCTTTTTTTGTGTCGGCTGAGAAAAATTGCTATAGCCCTACGTATACAACAGTCAAAACCAAACTATGATCTCGTACGATGATGCTCAGTCTTTTGCTGCCAAAGTGAGTTGCTAACAATGTTTGAGACGTCGCACATGGCTGATTCTACACCTTCCTCAGGGAAATTTCATCAAAAGCCAAGGCTTAAGAGGCTTCGCTATGTGGGAAGCTGCCGGGGACCTGAATGATACTCTTCTTGATTCAATTTGTGTGTCTTTCTATTGCTACAACTCGGTTCTTGCGCTCAACCCATCTCAGCTTCTGCAATCACCCACGGCGCCATAAGCTCCGGTTCCAACACATCTACCGCTTCAAATTCAGGTTCGAGTGTCACTATAATGGAATCTCGGAATTCCATATCATCATGCATGCTCGCACCGGCCCTCTTATTATACCTTGCATCTGCATTGCTATAATGATTCTCCACGGACATGACAACCCCCGCGAACTTGTATTTTTAGTTTCATGGTTCCACTCATTCGCACTCGGATTTTTTCACGCATGGCATCATTATTCACGATTCATTTATGAACTACCAAAATCACAAGGCTTCTCCACGATCCATCCATCACTATATCCCACCGTCCTCCAGTCCTCTCAAAATCACGACATGAAAACGCGCAAAACCGCCCCCTAAATCACCTAGCTAAATACAATACCTCCATCAACAATCACAGTTTGCCCCGTCACATAATCCGAATCCGGTCCAGCAAGATACGAAACCATCTGTGCCACATCCTCCGGGACGCTAGTCCTACCCAGAGAAATAGTGTTCACTGTAGCCTTAAAGTTCTCACCCTTCGGCAACCCATTAATTTCGCCCATTTGTGCGTCGATGAGGTCCCACATTGAAGAGTCGACGACACCGGGAGCGTACGCGTTGACGGTGATTTTGTCCTTTGCTAGTTCCATTGCGAAGGTTTGGGTGAGACTTCGTACGGCAGCTTTACTAGCGCTGTAGATTGGAAGGAGGTGGAAGGGTCTGAACGATACGATGCTGTATTGGGTTTTTAGATACCGAGGCATCAAGAAAATATTTCCACGTCAGTCGGGGGCGTAACACAAGACTCGAAAACGGCACGAAATGAATAGTGAATAAGATCACACACCTTGCAGCATTAATAATCTTCCCTCCCGTCCCCTGCTTCTTAAACTGCTTCGCAGCAGTCTGATCACAATACACCACACCGTTTACATTTATTGCGAACATACGCTGCATATCAGCCTCCGTCGAATCTATGACCTTTTGGACGTGCGCAATACCAGCATTCGCGACTAGAACGGATAGAGGACCGAGGTTTTCGACCGATTTCTGAACCATCTCTTCGACCTCTGATAGTTTCGATACGTCGGCGTATGCCGCTATTGATTTACGCCCTAGCTGGTTGATCTCGCTCACTACCTGTTATACTTGTCGTCAGGATCTGGAATAGGAATATATATGTCCTGTGAGAAAGAAGTAGGGGGCTCACGCTTTCGACGAGGGTAGAGTTTTGCTTGAGATCATTCACACAGACATCAAATCCATCTCGTGCAAGGCGTAATGCTATCGCTTTCCCTCTGCGCAAACAAAATCAGAAACAGAACAAAATGAGGACCGCAACGATTAGCATGAATGGGTGTAGATGCAGGACCGAATGAAGACGACACTTACATCCCCTGACCAGCTCCAGTAACGATCACACTTCTAGGAGATGATGTAGTCTCAGAAGTTGATGTGCTCGCATACCTCCTAAGTGAAGCAGCACCCCTTGTGACCACTTGTGGCTTGAAGGATGTTCTGAGAAGGTTCACGGATGCAGTGCGAGCAGCCATTGGAGGAATGTTTGGAACGTAGAGTAGAATATGGGTAAGATTGGACGACTTATAGCCCTTATATATAAGTATTTCGTTTCGGGTCTTCCGGGCCTAGATGTCTCGTCCTCTTGGGTAAACTGTCGGTTCAGAACAAAGCACTTGACCCTATTCGAAATTTCCCGCCTTTCTAGCTTGTCGGTAAGTATGGATCATAGTAGTGATATAACCGGTTCTTTGAGGCGAATAGTCTGCATGTCTGCATTCTCACACCAATCCCTTCTCTCCTAGAGTTACGCACAGTATTCTCGCATCTAGGACGATTGTGAGGAGCGCGCTTTAGACTTACTATATCATATTGTCTACTTTTGTAACAGGACTTGCGCAGCGCTTTCATGAGGCCTAGGAGTAATCTTGTCTGAAGTTCCGGTCTGTGCCGATCTTTGCAGTCCGACAAAGATAGGTCTTATACGGTCTGATACGGCCCTATACGGTCCTATACGGTCTGTTCACGCGCAATCTCTGCAAAAACATTTGAAATTCCATTGTATTCCAGGACACTCCAGGCTATGTCCAGGTGACACTTCAGCTGAACGCAATACCTCCATCAACGACTAAAGTCTGCCCAGTAACGTAGTCAGAGTCTGCGCTAGCAAGGAAAGATACAGCCTTGGACACATCTTCCGGAACGCTAGTACGCCCAAGCGTAATAAACTGCTCCGTCTTCTTGAAATTCTCCCCCTTCGGCAGTCCGTTAATCTTACCCATTTCCTCGTCTATCTGCTCCCACATTGCAGAGTTGACCACTCCAGGCGCGTAAGCGTTGACAGTGATTCTATGCCGAGCCAGCTCCATAGCAAATGACTGGGTGAGGCTTCGTACGGCTGCTTTGGTCGCGCTGTAAGGTGATAGTAAGGGGAGAGGTTTGAAAGATGTTCCACTGCACAGAAACACGATAGAGTAAATGTAGTGAATCGTGAATAACATTACATGTACACACCTTGCAGCATTCAAGATCTTACCACCGCTTCCTTGCTTGATGAACTGTTTCGCGGCGGCGATATTGCAATTCACGAGACCATAAACGTTTACTTCGAAGATCCTCCGCCAATCGGCTTCAGTCGAGTCCAAGAGCCATTGAACCTTGGTGATCCCTTCCAGCTTAACACTTGAATGAACGTAAGTAATATGAGTGATCGACCACTTACCTGCATTGGCGACCATGAGATTTAGCGGGCCAAGGGTCTCCACGGAGGTTTGTACCATTGCCTGAACTTGAGGCATTTCGGAAACATTAGCATAGGCTGCAATAGATTCTCTGCCCTTAGATCTGATTTCATCTACCACCTGTCGAAAGAACGTAATATTACAAAGATGAGCGCTGACTACTCGAAGCGACGCAAGAACAAAAACGTACAGATTTTACAGAAAGTGCGTTAGACTCCAGATCATTGACACAAACATTGAATCCATCTTCAGCCAAGCGTAAAGCAATGGCTCGACCGCTAAGAAAAGGGGGGCTGAATATAAATTCAACGGTGAGTGAGTTCCGGGCTGCACATACATTCCCTGACCAGCTCCAGTCACTATCGCAGTCCGAGACCCGCCGGTGGCCATACTAGCGAGTGCTCGTCTTCGAGCTTTGGGTGCAATGTACATCACCCCATGCGAATACACCGGTAAGTTTCCTATTCTCCTTCCACAGATAAGAGATGCAAATCTTGTAACCATTGTTCAGGATAGAGAGCTTCCGAGCACTCCATTGAGTGACTAATTGGTCTAGCGATAACCTATGTCATGAGACCGCTCTTTTCAAGAATTGGTTCAAATGCTTGGCTGAGACGGCTTCTTGACCAACAATATGGAAAGGGGCTTCCGACCAGTGCTCAAGGGCATCGTTTGAGATTATTTTTTGCAAGCCCAGTACAATTTGTAACACGCAAGGCTGAAGAAACGAGAATGCGCTGAAAAGGAACTTGGGGAAAAGCCAGTTCACCAGCAAGCTTACGTAATGATTTGTAAGCGCCACGCTGACATGTACAGGCGCTTAGCGAACCTCCACGCCTTGCATCATTACCACCACTACCAAATTCACTTTTCTCTCTTTCTGGAGCTCACGGCAATCTTTCACTTCTTCCTCGAGGAAACTGCGTGAAATACGATTTTAGCTTTCAGTCATCTCATTTTGGACCCCAGTCTAGGTTTCTTCCGCTCAGCTATCAAGAACTGTCAAGAATGTTAGTGAACGTAGTATGCAATGTCGCGACCAACACGAGGCAATTCCCCGGACGACTATCAATGCCCGGTGGCCTCAAGGCTCTCCTTGACGCCACTTCACAGTGTCAAATCGTGGAAAATACGCAGAAGTGAGAATCGTCATGTGCAAAGCGTTGCCACTTCCCGAGAAGATCGTGTTTCAAGAGCTGCGTTGAGCCTCGCGTTTACAATGTGCTGCGCGAATCGTGGTTTTAACGGCTTAATATGGATAGATGTCAGCCCTTTTTACCCTGTTTCACATTTAGTCTACTGACGCTTCGTAACCACTTATTCAGTACCGTCGCCCGACTGCACTACGTATGCATGCAGCTACACGCAGTTACCTCTCCTCAAGAACGCGCTTTACGTCATCCGGTACCGTCTGCTGATGTAGTCGAAGCACAGCTGTCGGCCTCTATCTTCAAGACCATAATTAAATCCGTCATTTCCTTCGGAATTAAGGCCTGAAATACCCAACTTGTGCTTCGAACGCCGCATTGTGTACACCAAGTCTTGGGTAATCGCTTTCAGTCGTCTAAAACGGCATACTCCGTGTGTCTCCCGCCACCCTTTCAACCTTCCCGATTTAGGTCCTCCTTTGTACTTCCTGTGCGATTGTGTGAATGATGAACCTGTTCAAATTCGATAATCCTTCCGTACGTGTCTCGCTGTTGATTGCGCATTGCAGCACTCAGTCTCTCCCCCTTTTTAGGACCGCATTTCTTTAAAACCCTTGAAAATACCACTTGTACTCAGTCAGCCTTCCCTTCTTCCCCATTTCCCCTACGAATATCACGATCGTACGCTCTGTTTATCGCCTGCAAGCCCACCGTTCTAAGCCCCTGAGCAGCCCAGATGACTTCTAATCGCAATTCTTCTCCACCTCGTAAACAAACTAAGACCCCTCCCCCACGAACACCTTCACCACGAACTCCCTCGCCACGAACTCCCCCACCGCGATATCATCAAAGTACTGTCGCACAAACTATCAAAGAGCTTTGGGACCGGGAGTCACCTGAGAGTAAAGCGATATGGTGGAAGAAAAGCATAAGCGTGAAAACAGCTTATAATGACGGTCGCAAGTTTAAGGGCACGAAAGCCAAAATATAGCAGTGAGTCTCATCCTTTCTTTGTAGTTGTTCAAGGGCTGAACTTTCTTTCTCAGATCTTGGCATTCATCTATCCTCCACTATTCTTGTATTTATTATGACTTTCTGTAGAGCGAACAGATAATGGAGGGCCATGGACCTTGTACAAAGCATCTAGACTATTGTACACTATAGTTATTGGCATTGGCATCTTGAAATCCAGAGCAATTTGATATGGCAACGTCAGTGGATGGGATTGGTGGCTTCATGTCACGAATTCAGATTCTTTCTCTTCACAGACAAATGGAAGTATGATGAGGTGAAGTACGTGTAATGTACATATAGTTGAATTTTGCCAGGTCAAGTTAGAACTGATCGGATGTCTTCACCGTTCTTATTCGCTTAACCTAACACCACTGAACCACCAGATCTGCATACGTCGAGTGAATTCAACTAGGAAACCCCGCTTCTCCACATGAGCAGAAGCAGGCGGAAGCCCCCCCTGGCTGAATGTTTAAGTCCTGACATTTCGCCGCTTTGCACACGGTTCCGGATAGAGAAAATCAGCGAAACACCGTCCCAGATAGTCTACGCAAAGTACACGCTGTCTGAGCGAAAACGAGGCAGATCCTGCCAGATGGTTACGCTAGGCAGGACCGTGTACATGTCCAAGCGATAGAAGACTCAGGTCCAGGTGCCGTCCTTAGCTCAGCTGTGTACTAAGGACGCCCTGGGTAAGTAGCACGGCAGGAAGATCCCATGAGACGGTCTCCATTCAAAGGGAACCCAACGGTACTTGTAGCCGCGGAGCTATCCGGTTCGAGGAGGTATTGTAAGTATCGCATTGACAATCCGGACCCCTGGCTCTCGCTGCGCTAAGTGAAGCTCGTATCCACAGAAACAGCGAACGTGGAAGTAGCGTGCAGTCGACTTATTTAAATCGAAGCCTCACGGTGAGCACAGACAAACATTTACGGTATGTATGAAGGACGACCCGACCATGCTAGTTTAGGCACGTCGCATGACTATCAATGTAGAGCGTGTACCTCCCGTGGTTTACCCGAGTACTTAGAGCGAGGTCTTTCGTCAGTTGAGCCCGGCGGTCACGGTCAGAAATATTGGCCCCTTGGAAATATGACGAATGTATGATAAAGGTGACCCGCCGGCCATCGCAAGGTTACACACGAGCTGCGGCCATTTGAATGAGTCTACGCGTGCCAGGAACTGGAAAGAACAAGATTGAGGTCTGGATAGCCAGAGCCAGACCCAAGCTGAACGTCGTTCTTCCTGCGAGCCTTCATATCATCTGAGAAATTCCAAGAAACCTCGCTTTTCACTGGGATCCGGTCGTAGTATGCATGACGAACAGAAGGCCGCGTCCGAGGCCATAAGTAACATCGATTCTGCGAAGAATTTCTTGCTGAAATCGAAGAAGAGACCTAGGACGGCTTCAGCATTTGGCTGCAGCATGTTCAATCACTTTGCTAGCGGGATTTGGAAACCCAGACCAGGGGTAAGATAGCAAGACAGCATCGTCGTAAGCTCCTTGTCGCCGTTCCTGGTGGCAAGACTGAGTCCGTTTGCGAGCCATATTGGTGCACACAATCCCCTTGCTTCCCTTGCCTTATACACGCTAGATGCTAACGGTGCATCACTGCATCTGTCATTAAAAATACATGTAAATCCATCCTGACTGTAGTGTATATCGGCGTCGGCGACCAGTGTGTTACCAATTATGAGTTCTGCTCTCACGTAGTCCAGCATTCCAACTTGAGCTTCTAATTTATCCGTCGTGGTGGTAGTAGGCTGAACATGAGGTACAGCCTATTTTTTTCCGACGTGTAAAACATGACCGGCGTCTATTTTGGAGTAAATCAAAGAAACGGTGATTATAAGTAGGCTGCAAGGGGTGGGACTTTTCAAATTGGACGTACTTCAGGACCCCGCGACATCCGTGCACGAATCGGTTACCAATCGGACTGCATGGGCCTGCCTGAAAGGGAGAAAGAAATCTTTATGTTTTTTCGAAATTTCAAGTGTGATAAAATCCTTCATTACAGAAAACTGTCAGTCGAGTGACTTCAATGATAACGGTGTAAGGTTATACTCACCATAGTCGACACTACACCAACGTCAAAACTAGGTGATAGTTTTTCTTCTAATTCACACCGAACTTCTCCTTCCCAGTTGAGGTTTTCATTCGAGCCATGGTGTGCGGAAGATCCACCAGGCGTAGCAGCCGGTGATTGAGCACATAGTTTGCCCTCTCCGAGATGAAAATGCGAAGCGTGTTTTTTACCATTCACTTGGAACACGAGTCGTCTGAGGAGATGTACCCGGAAGGGTGGTTCTGAGGAAAGTGCAGGGCGATCGTGAGCCGGGTGTTCACTCGGGGTATCGAGTTGAGAGGGCTCACTATCGTTCACATTTTGCTGCAGCTTTTCCAAAGTCGAGCGAGGCCCCGTGATTTGTAAATAGAACGGAATGCTGTCCGCCACACCAAACACTCCGACAGAAGGCAAGTACAACTAGTAAAAGTCACGCGGTGGCTTGTGAGCTTTCGTTGTTTCCAAGAAAAGACATAAACAGGCATACCTGACACGAAAGTGGCGCAAGATTGTATTTAGGCTGAGGAACGATCCCGTAAGTGAAAGCGCGCCATTCCTCGGGAGAATTCTTGATTGTTGAGAACCAACCACGCTGGGGGATCGGTCGAGGTGGCCGCGAGCGGGGTAAATATTCAAATTCAACTTGTATACTTCTTAAACAAAAACCCAATGAGTCGTGATCCGGACAGGCAGGACTAAGAACATCACGTACTTGTGGCTCTTGCCTAGGAACGTTGCGCGGCGCGAGCGAATTCTTGATGCTGTCGCTTTAAGGGAGTAAGCACACTTGACGTATTGAGCGCCAGTACTTTCTCCGGGGAGTAAAACATAATAGGTAGGTGGCAGGGAATGTTGTTGGCCACTGTTCTGAGTGAAAGCCGGGAGCAAAAATGAAAACGATAATGAGTTTGGACAGCTACGACTGGAGGAGCCATCGTCAAACAGTATGGACGTTTCGTCCACGATATCTACAGAGACATAGCCATGTGCGGACGATAATGACTCCAGGCGTCCTGTAGCCTTGATCATAATCAATACATGATTTAAATGTGCTCGGCAAGTCATGACTCATACCTGAATGGAGACCTTTGAGACGAATTCCGACTCGTCGATTATAAGTGTGCCAGATATGTTAGCTCGTCGTCCATAAACAGGGCGCTGCGCTCCGTCTTCCTGGTCATTTAGCAAGATGGTGATTCCATTCTGCTTCTGAACAAAGACACCAGTGGGACGGGAGCTGGCCCGAGATTCTGTCGTACGCTGCCGATACAAAAGTCTCTGTTCATCTTGGCCTGGTTCAGTTGAATAGATAGGTGTAGGAGAAGCTGTGGAGTATGAGGGTGGCAACCTTTCCATGCTGTAGAAGGAGAAGGAGAAGAGTGATCTGGATGATAGGATGAGTGAGTCATAAGCGCCCCTCAAGAGATGGCTTTATACCTGCTTGAGAGGCATATCATTGGAACGAGTCATTTTTGCGCAGTTGTCATGGTGTGCGCCAGTGTCTTGTCTAGTGCCGGAAGTTGAGCTCCCCATTGAATTGGTCTAGCGTATAGACGTTTGTGCGGTGCGGCCAGTACATCGTGTATTTCATGTTTAGGAGTGCCTGACCGTGATAGAGATCTATTTCATGATCGCCTTACGCCGGCATCTCGTCTCGAATGACTAGGATGGAGAAATTCGAGTCAGAGAGCCATTCCAGTGAAGGAGAGTCGCTATCTTCGAAGTCCTCGTGACTCAAAAGTTGAATTAGAGACGACGCGTCTTCGCGTTGAAACAAAACACTGGTTAGAAAGGATCGAGCATATTTTGGTTCTGATAAATGAGCAGCACTCCTTAGAGTTCTCGATTACGCAAGTACAAACTAACAGGCCTCCTTAGCTCCAAGCCTGCGAATCTCCGAGTCATACATCAGAACGCAGCTCTGAGCGCTTGCTGAACGCGTTAGAGAGAACCAAGACCATAGTCGAAGTGCTGCGCCAATAGTCCAAAGCCAAAACGCAGCAGCTGTGTTTTGACCCGCTGAACAAGAATTGTATCATCAGCGGAATAGGACGGAGATCCATTGAATAAGCTGTGATATTCACCTTCAAAAGCAGAGAACTTGAGGACTAGAGCCAAGACCGGAAGAGTACCTAGATTGAGAATCAGGAAACCCATTGCCTTCAACCTTGCGCAGTGGCCAATGGAAAATCGACATACTGCTCCATCAATGTCATGAGGATGATAGATCAAGCATCAGACCGATACGAAGTATTTAAAGTTATAGCCATTTCTGTTAATGCATGAGCTGGAAACTGAGGCCTGGGGTTGGTCCGAGGAGGTACAGTAGAGACAAAGTAGAGAGCTGGCGGCAGGCGCACGTAGGGGCTGCGCATAGCACCAAGCTATCAAACTTGCTGCTTCATAGTCTATGAAGACTGCGACTTTCACAGAAAGAAGTGTTATCCTTTTGCGAAATATTGTAGAGACAAGAAGAACACAAGACTGTCGATTTCGCTGTCAAGTTGGTGTCAAAGCTGAGTTTGAGATGATTTGTAAGCGAAGGATTTGTAAGCCAGTAGGAGCAACATCCTCTGATCCAAACACGAACAACTTCACTTCCTTGCTGAGCGACCGTCATGCTCAGTCTACTGTCCCTGAGCGCTGCCCTTTCTTTTCTTCAGGTTTCCTGGGCTGTAAACGTATATCTATACCCGCCGCAAACTTCTTTGAAATCTTCGCTTTCACCAGACGATGCTAGCTTAGCGTTGTCTCATCACTTAGGACTTGAAATATTTGAATCTCTTCGGGATTCAACCAAATACACATACGATGTTGAGCAGTCCATCTTTGTGGGGGAGGGCCAGAAAGATGCCGTTCTACTGACTCTGGAAGACTCTGACGCTCAAGGTATGGCTTCCGTTACACGCCCTCATGCTCTAGTTCTGACGTATGCTAGCCGTCCTTCCATCTTCCATTCGCCCTTCATTCAAGCTGTCTATGCCTTCATCGACGAGCGTATCTTCTCTCTCTTCAGTGCTGTCTACATATCTCCATCGTGCTCGACACGTATATTCTTCTGTCTACGACTCTGTCTCTGTTGATTGGCATCCTTCGGAGATTCCTTCTTTACAATCGTTCTTACAAAATGCACATGACTCTACTTTCGCGGCACTGGACTTGTCTGGCTTAGCAAGTCTACGTACGGAATATGGCGTAGGTAGCGCAGAATACACCGCTGTCACGGATCCTATCCGTACGTTCCTCCAGAACGCTGTCAGCGAAGGCAAGCTGAAGCTTGCGATTCTCACCTATTCGCCTGATGGACCTACCCATGCCAAACGTCAGACCAGCGCATTCCAGTCTCAAGCTCCTTTCCCTAGTCAGGCTCCTCCTCAGCAGCCCATTGGTTCGGTGTCTACGTGCTTCCAGAGCTCAGATGCTTGCAACAACGCCACCTCTACCTGCTCTGGAAGGGGGCAATGTGTAGAGGCGACTAAATCTGGAAAAACTTGCTTCGTTTGCGCCTGTTCTGCTACGAAGACAGGGGAAGGCAATAAGGTCAAGACCGAGACTTGGGTTGGCGAAAGCTGTGAAAGGAAGGACATCAGCGGGTTAGTTGATCTCTTTCATCTATCATGACAGTTAATAGAACTATTCCTAGGCCCTTTGTACTTTTCACTGGGACTGCGCTAGTAATGATTATACTGGCCATCGGTTCCGTCTCGCTCCTTTACAACGTAGGGGAACAACTGCTGCCACCTACGCTGACAGGAACGGCTGTCCATTCTAAGAGAGACTGAGGAATGCTTGTAGGAGGAGAACGAGGGAGAGGCTTAGTGCTGGAATTGTTGTATGGACTATCATTACATTCGAATATTCTCATATCCTAATAAACAGCAGCAATCACCTACGCTTCCATGACAGATGAAACCTCATGAGGTCTCTTTCTTGACAGTTTCCTATCGTTCGCAATCACTCGAATTAGGTATAGCCTGGGGGTGGAGAAAGTCGAGAAGCTGCTCGCCCATCAACCCTTTGTCGTTACGCCACCAATCCGAAAAGGGTCAGAGGTCTCCAGGAACAGGGTTCACATGTTGGGATATGTTTTTTTTTGCATAACTGAATACGTGCTTCATGCGTATGCATATGCATGTATATATGTATGTCAGAAATCTTGTGGCAGTTCATTCCTCATTTCATCTTGCCTGGTTGGGCTATGAGTTATGACAAGGGTGGGTTTACTTCTTAGTGTCCCCCCTAACTACCGGCTTTGGAGCGCCTGAGCGTTGCCGGATGGGTTTTTCTTCTAAACCTAAACCTTCAACGTCGCGAAATGTATATGCTGAAATCGATAGTGTCATTGGTGGCTGTTATCGGGTCTATCGATTGCGGGATTAATGACTATTTGGGAACAAGCTTTGGTGTGTTTAATATCGCTTTCGAAACAGAATCTTCAAGCTACGTAGCCTACTTGTCACGACAGTGAACGGCGAAAACGAAGACGAAAAAGACGTAGTTCGTGTATTCGTGGTAAACTATCGCCACAAGCAGCCGTTAGTCCAGTGTTAGTGCGGTATTTATCTGTCTTGAGTCGATAGCTCTGAAAACTGCTAAACTAAGCTATCAATCCTATCCTTTGTCTTGTCTAGTAGGCGCGGATGCGGCGTCATCGACGTGGTGCGCATGGGTTGCGCTAAATTCCAAAAGGGATTCTAAATTCGAAAAAAAATCAACCCTTCACAACTCAATTTACTCTCGATATAGAATCTCGGGCCCGAGAGATTACTTAGGCATCAACCAGAAAAGGGTTGTGTGTAGGGGTGTGTACTAAGGGTAGTAGTATATGCCGCTTCTTACAGGGAGCGGGAAAAAAAGGGCAGTAAACTTAAAACTCTCGCGGCATTACAAGCATTGTTAAGGAACTTGGAATAACGAATTCGAAAGCCAAGAAGTTAACCCGTGGCCAAAGAGTATTGATACATGTCGGTGAGATGAGGTGGGATGGGATGTGGAGGGATGGAAGGACAAATTTGCTAGAGAGAAAAGACGGTTGATATACATATTACGCTGTCTAGAGTAACTCCGGTATTGTTCAAGTCAATGCCCACCGAGAAGATACACAGGTGGGGTAATAGTGCTATGTCCAAAAGACGAGGAAAAGATTTAAATACCATACTGTTTTCGGTTTGGACGGGAGGGAGAGAGGGGGGGGAGACAATCTACGGCGGGACAAAGACGATGACTAGAAGGAGGGACTCGGGGAGGGAAGGAGAGGGAGGGTATACACAGGATAATATGTAAATTACAGCCGTCGTGTCGCAAGCAACATCAACGTTTTTTCGTCCTCGGGATATCTTCTCGGGGGTGGAACAGTTTGCAAATACGCGAGCGGCGCTAAATTTTCTGAACTAGTCTGCTCTGAAGAGTTTGATCTCCTTCTGCCAGTGCTTTGGGTATATAATCCTGTGGGTATGACTCTGCCAGATGGTGTAACAGACGAGTGGTTTGCGTTCATCCATTTCCTCAGCGTCGTTGACGCTGGCGATCTCTCTGGTGGTGATACCGAAGGGGAATGGTCAGAGGCAGGAGAGCTTTTGGGTTTGTATTGGATGTATTCGATTCGAGGGAATTCGCCTTCTTGATCCGGGTTGAAGATGTGGTCTGGTCTTCCTTTTGCTGACCTGGCGCTCTTATATTTGCCGTGCGGAACTGGTAATGAGGCAAGGTGGGGTAGGTCGTCGATAGACTTGAGGGTATTGAGCGACTCTTCAGTGAAATACGCTACTGCAAATCCATGTCCCGTCAGCGTAACTCGCAGGATGTGAGACAAAAGGCAAGAGGGACCTACTGAGATGCCATTTACGCTGACCTCTCGGAGTATCAACGAAGACGGTGTATGTCTGCTTTATCAGAGTCGAGCGCGTATCCCGTACGGAACTAGACCTTAACATTCATTGCTATAGCACTTAAGCGAATTGAGCTGGCAAGAACGGATATGCTCACATTACGTTCATACCGTCTGAGTAGGGAAAGTGATTGTCTTGTTTCTCGTGATAGAAGAGAAATCCCTGGGTCAAAATCACGTTCATCACTTGTAACAGGAACAGGAACCAATCCCACTAACCTCTCGTACTCTGGACGGACCCCATCGAATGCCTGGGGAAGAGAAAAAAGGTCACAAATTTAGACTTCCCATCTCACTCTCACATGAAAGGACGAATCATCGAACCATCTGTCCACCGTTCTATTCCCACCTACGAAATCGCTAACGTGAGTTCGGGAAGTGACTGAGAAGATAGGTTGCTCACAAAACTTACCCCGGTCAACTCGGCATGAGGACCCCTCTCCTCCCACACATATACAGAGCCGGGTGTGATCAATGCCCGCTCCTCAGTATCGAGACGACGAGTAACGATAGGGAGAATGTCAAGGAGGACAGCGTGGAAGATGACGCGGGCATCCGCAGGGGATCTGATACGGAGACCGGTACAGGTCGCACGCTGCATGGAGGGAAGAATTGGGGGGTGGTGTGGCTTGGGGTGGGTGCTTGAGAGTGGACTTTATCAAGGCTAACCCGGCAGAATGACCTGTATAGCAGGTGACTGATGAAATAGTAATCCTTTACGGCACCGAGTCGAAAGGATCGATCCTAGATCAGAGTTCACAAATAGAGTTTTAGAGACTGGGCGAGTGGCACGAAACAGTGGGAAGATCCAGATCATTAGAGTGCACCAAACGTCCTCTTATCCCAGAAATCATACTATCATGTCAAGCTAGTCCTTTTGTTATTTCTATGAGAACCCATACAACCGCCATCACTCCCGCATCACGAATTCAGCCTAATGTAGGGTCACATTCCGACGCCACATCCAGCTGAGAAAACTGCATCCGTGTACATATATCCGTGCGTCAGTTCGGTCGAATAGTTCACAAATTAAAAGGGGGAAAAGACTCAACTGAACCGAATAAATTATACAACGAGGCTCGGCCAAATAAATAATTAGTGTGCCTGCTGCCCTTAAGCTTTCCCATGACATATGAGCAATCCATCTGTCGTACAAGATATTAAATTTCAGAAACGCAGTTAGTGGTCGAATCAAAGGCTTCTTCGAAAGAGAAGCTTTTAGTGCAACAAACAACTCACAAATGAAAAGACTCCGCGGAATCTCCTGCCAAATACATCTTTAGACATACGTCTATTCGAATATAGCTTCGACATGATGGACTTAGGCTTCAGTCGACATCGGAAGCAGAAGCGCCATCGAACGCTTATACGCTGACACCTGATTAGCGAGCCGGGAGCCAGCGAAGGTCATGATAAACACTTGCCTTGCAAATTGCAATACATAGTCCGAACATCCATCCTACAAGTTAGGGACAAACACCAAACACCCGGTGAAACGGAACGTTATGCCTGCCCCACCAAAATCTGCGTCAACCCCATTCCCCCACAAAAACACCCCATAAATCATTCCAATTCTCAATTCATTCACGCAACGATTTCGAAGTTGTTATGACGCCAGCCATTCGAACAGTAAGTTCTTGAAGCCAGAAGGGGAGTAAGCAGGTGATCACTATCACCTCATTCACATCTTCATGAATACTGATTCGAAGTAACATGAGAAATGGTGGTGATGTTGTGTATGCGAAGAAGGGGTCCAACTGCACCCGTGTAAATTTGTCCAAGGTACCCAAAAGCTCTCCTTTCTTTTTGGAATATTTGCATGTAGCCTATGTAGTAGTTGCGATTCAATGTAACGGCTCGCAAGCTCCGAGTCTTCGTACGTTCAGGATTCAAAGGAGATTGTCATTGGTCAATTGGAGAGCACGTCACCGACACGAGGTTTTCACCTGTTTTTTAGTTTAACTGAGTACGATAGTATAAGGAACCAAGTAAAAAAAAAAGCACGGACCGGTCAATGAGGTACTTACATTCTAAAGAGTATGAAAGCACATAGTATGCATCCACCATTCTTAGATGCAGCGCAGCAGAGTATGAGAGATCTTAACAAGATATGCCGGCCGAAAAATGCCGGCCCAAGTAGACGCCGGCATATCACATAATCCTGCCGCACGGCACAGACTCAGGTTCGAGACTCGAACCCTGAACCGAGTCTCTCCTTGAGTCTTACCCCTACTGTCACTGAATTGAACTTGCTGCAAGTCGTTGCTACGTGTTGAACGCCACACAATGGTCGGCCCCCACTCAAATTTACACTGACACTTAGCACACTCGGTCCGTGAATTCAACAGTAGGAGTATTGACTGAACGTGTATCACCTCAATCTATCAAGTTAACATGCCTCACCGTCAGTCTTATCTTTGTACTTACCCGAACTGAAGTACTGACAATCGGACATTCATCAAAGCCGCATTATGTTTGTTTTCTTATACATACATACCTCCTAATCACGTACTCTCCAACATATCAAATGGAAGCATCCTTTCCTGATCTGGTTTTTGCCATAACGTCCTCCACAGGTTGGGGAAGTAAGGTGATAGAGGTGGGTATAAGAGCATAACCTTTAGAGTATAAGATTTGACTGTGACATATCTCACTACATACTATATCCATCTATAGGTCATGGCACAGCATGCCAAGTGGAAAGGGCAATTTGTAGCAAGAGATTTAAATAGGAAGGTGCGGTCACTAATATTAGCCTTTGGTGGCGAGTACATGGAGGTCCATAGGGGTCCAAGGTATGTAAGGTCTCCATTTGATATTCAAGTTGTTACATGTCTAATAATGAATGAATCTCTCTCTGACGTAGTCACTGCTCCGAGAACTTAGCAAACGACGTACATTCTGAAGAGTTACAATGATCAACGTTCTTCTGCTCGTCGTGGCGAGATTTGCTTGTGACGAATTGCGTCGCAGTGGAGACTGCATCACGACCCTCACACGACACACCGATCCCGAAACTCTGGCTTGCGAAATGCGAAATGATCTCCTAGTTGAACCCTACTAGTGCCATGCAACCCGCTTCAATCGTGGCACGTACCAAAATCCAGGCCTAGGCCTTAGGTCTGTCTGTAAATCCTTCCAACTCGACCGACCAACGCAACAAATCAGGTACAAATGAGTGGAGTGGAGTGGAAGAGTCTTAGGTGTCATGTATACGACTCCGACTAACTGGAAATATCCAATATCCCTTTAACAAATAAACTTTCCGGGAAGATCATCAAACGGTCTCAGGATGGTAAGGGTGGTTGAAACGCGGTAAGTAACCGACTCTTATTCATTCAGCGAGTCTTGAGTCTCCTACTAACCTAATCGAAAAGAAAGCAATGATCTCCAGGCTCTTAGTTGAACTCTACTACTAGCGTCATACAATCCGCTTTAATCGTGGCTCGCAAGGCCTAGGCCTTGAGTCTGTCTGTAAATCCTTTCAATCTGACCGACCAACCAAGTATACAAGTGAGTGG
>RCHF01000303.1:0-29666 GCA_003987895.1 Neonothopanus nambi
TGAAAGAAGCTGCAGAGTTGCAAGAGAAGCTGGTTGTGGTCAGGAAAAGAGTGATAGGAGAGGAGCATCCAGATAGTTTTAACAGTATCAACAATCGAGACTTGAGCAGTTCTAATATGGGGAGGTTGAAAGAAGCTGCAGAGTTGCAAGAGAAGCTAGTTGTGGTCAGGAAAAGAGTGATAGGAGAGGAGCATCCAGATACTCTTACCAGCATCAACAATCTAGCCTTAACCTATTCTAATATGGGGAGGTTGAAAGAAGCTGCAGAGTTGCAAGAGAAGCTAGTTGTGGTCAGCAAAAGAGTGATAGGAGAGGAGCATCCACATACTCTTACCAGCATCAACAATCTAGCCTCAACCTATTCTAATATGGAGAGGTTGAAAGAAGCTGCAGAGTTGCAAGAGAAGCTAGTTGTGGTCAGGAAAAGAGTGATAGGAGAGGAGCATCCACATACTCTTACCAGCATCAACAATCTAGCCTTAACCTATTCTAATATGGGGAGGTTGAAAGAAGCTGCAGAGTTGCAAGAGAAGCTAGTTGTGGTCAGCAAAAGAGTGATAGGAGAGGAGCATCCAGATACTCTTAMCAGYATCARCAATCTAGCCTCAACCTATTCTAATATGGGGAGGTTGAAAGAAGCTGCAGAGTTGCAAGAGAAGCTAGTTGTGGTCAGCAAAAGAGTGATAGGAGAGGAGCATCCASATACTCTTACCAGCATCAACAATCTAGCCTTAACCTATTCTAAGATGGGAAGGTTGAAAGAAGCTGCAGAGTTGCAAGAGAAGGTTGTTGAAGTCTTCAAAAGAGTTCAAGGAGAGGAACATCCTGATACACTCTTTTTTACATATGCTCTCACCCACATCTACTCTGCTCTTCCAGATAGGCATGAGTTGGTTGAGATGATTCTGGAAAAGGTGGTTGCAGATTCAAAGACAGTTCTTGGAGAAGGTCATCCTGATACCCTGGACAGGATTCAATTCCTAGCTCATGTGCAGGCTAACAGACAACATTCAGACTCTCATAAAGAGACTTTTGTACTACAACAAGCAAGACCCAGTGATCTCATTGCCCCCTCTATGCCTAGTGTTGAGCAGAAACACAACATCTGGACCAAAGTAAAGAAAGTGTTCAGAAAGAAGCATAACTAGTGCTGGCTCAGCAATAGTAAGTGAATGTGGTGTTTTTCTCACATATACTTCCTAACTTTTTGGGACTAGATTAGGATTCTTAGTATTTTTCCTGCATACAATATGCACATCCAACTAGGGATGCCAACAGCTTGGCTTGGCTCGTGGCTCTGAAGCCGTCTAAATGAAACGGCTCAAGGGTCTCTAAACAGGTGCATTCCTTAGTTCATTGTAAACAAATAATTATCATTTTATAATGTAAATAAGTTCTAAAGTATGGATATATTATTTGAATGTAAAATAAGCTCACAGGGATGAAAAGTAGAGCAGATATATTATGGCCCTCCATCGAGCCATTTACTCTAATGGCTCAATGAGCCATTAAAATTAAGTGGCTCCATCCAAAACGGCTCGGCTCCAGCTCTAGCTGGTAAGCCAGCTGAGCTGTTGGCACCCCTACATCCAACTCCAATTTCCAATGACTTATCATAGGTCCAATGTCAAAACACAATTGTTCTGTATCTTGATTTACTTGTGAATAACCTCATTCTCATTATGTAATCTTACTTTCCTTATCTATAGATGCTCTTAGCACAGTACATACAATAGTGAACAGTTACAGGAATTCCAATAAGTAGCTCTCACTGGCAGTGCACTGCTGCACCTTGAGAGATTCACAGAACAGCCACCATATCATCATCAAACATCATGCAGAAACTGAGTGTGAGAAAAAGCTTATGCAGAGCTTAGTATCCAGCATCTTCTGAAGTTGCATTTTTGCATCAAGTTGCAGGTTCTGCCAACAGACAGGAAGACTTGAGTAACATCAGCAAAATGGCAAATTGCTGGCCAGCCTTCAGTTCCTTGCAGCCATGTGTCCTGATTTGCATGCTCACAAGTCTGAAAGTATCAGACCCCTTCCTGACCTCCCTTCAATTTCAGCTAAATAATTGGATATATGGTTGTGAAGTGACTATGGTGAAGTGACTTCACCATATATCATGTTTGATTTGAACCTCTTAGCTTGAACTCATGTGTGGATCTACAAGCTATAAGCGACAAGCAGATTATGACAGGGTGCATAGATATATGTACAGGTATTACAGTAGGTTTATGTCTCCTACCATTTTTGTACTATGTAGTATGCAGTGCCATCAATTTGACTGCAGCCCCCCCAGCAGAAGACTCAGACATCAAAGGCCATCAGGAAAAACACCCTATCCCCAAAGATGCCTTGAGGATATCTGCAAGATAGCTTGAGGATGTCTTGAAGAGGCCAAGGACTCTAAAGACTCTAAAGACTCTGAGGACTTCTTGAGGACATTTGAACAGGATAGACCTATGCCTTCGAGTCCTTAGAGTCCTTAGAGTGCCTTAAGAAGATTTGAAGATAACAAAAAGTATCCTTAGGACAATGAGCATTTTCAAGGACTCCTCAGGACAGCCACAGACACTGAGGACAACCTGACTGTCCTTGGTGTCCTGGGGAGTCCTAAGGAGTCCTTGAAAATGCTCATTGTCCTAAGGACTCTCTGAGATACTTTCTGGTATCTTCAAATCTTCTTAAGGCACTCTAAGGACTCTAAGGTCTTGAAGGCATAGGTCTATCCTGTTCAAATGTCCTCATAAAGTCCTTAGAGTCTTTAGAGTCCTTGGCCTTCCCAAGGCATCTTCAAGCTATCCTGTAGATATCCTCAAGATATCTTTGGGATAGGGTGTTTTTCCTGATGAAGTTTTGTTGATACATTGATAGAAATGACTGTAGGAGTGCATCTGGGACTGAGGACTTGCTCTATAGCATTGAAGAACTTAGAAAGAGATGATTTGGATACAAGCTCACTTGATGACTTGACTTCAAATTCACTTAAGTTTGATTAGCTCCGCTGATTCCATATCTACGAACTGATGATAAATAAACAATCTAGTGAGATGTATTCTATGTCTTGCCCAGAAATCACAACTCATCAACTCCACCACTCCCCAACTCTCCTCCCTTTGACCCAACTCGGCTGCGCATACTCCCTCCTAACAGCCCTACCCACCACCCTCCCACCTTCGTGCCTCTCAATCAAATACCTCACCGTATCATCCCATGCCACACCTCCCAACTCCTTCCCCACCTCCGCCCATTTCCTTGCTCAGTCTTCCAACGTCGTGGATATATTGCCATTGCCTCCACCTCCGGCAGCGAGGGGGTGGGTAGAACAGAATGAGTATGATGAAGTGGAGAATCTACTACCTGATCCGGACTCAGAGCTAGTGGAAGGAGAGGGAGCGGAATCAGAGGTAGGTGATAGTGATGAAGATGAGGAATAAGATGATGGTACAGTCATGGGTACGGCTAGATGAAGGTATCTTAAGGATTTCAACCTTGACACGACGTTACTGATCAATTCCTGCAGACAAAAAGGTTTAAGCAACCTAGAAGTACAAGGTCCAAGGAAAATAACAGATTACTTACGGATTCCCCCTCGTCAATTCCATCAATAGGTACCCAAATCTCTTCTAATTCTTTCATCCTCTCCCATATCTCATTATCTTTGAATATAGGTGCCAAGGTTTCCGATAAGGGTTCTTCCGTATCGTCGTTTTCTTCGAGCTCCATCATGAGCCTCTTGAGACGTGGGAGGCAAATGGATACGGAGGTGATGATGGAGTGGTATTCCGCTATTGTGAAAGGCATGCGTAAGATGAGGTCTGTGAGGGAAGGGAGGGGGGTGGAGATGAATGGCTGGAGAGGAAAGGGTAAGGAAAGTACGTGAAGGGTGACAAGCTAAGGAGGACTTACGTTGAAAAATTCAATAACATGCTCGATATCTAAACATCTATCTCTCTCTTCTAATTCCGAAACGATATATAACCTCGTTAACATATCGAATTTTCCATCTCGGAGCATACTTTCGTTCAATATGTATCCGGTGCCCATAATATCACTGTCGTATCCTTTAAAACGACTTTGTTTTCAGCTAGGTTGTCGTACGCAAGCATTGACACTGACACGTACCATGAAAGTCTCTATCCTTTCTGCCTTTGTTAACCTCAGCCCAATAATACCCCTCCCCATCACCCCCATGAAACTCCACAACTTCAAGTCCCTTAAAACTACTCCACCGTTCAGCCACCCTAGGACTACAATATCTCATAATAACCTCTTTCAAACCTTTCACACCATCGTCATCCTCCGGAACCACCATGGCACCTACACTCTCAGAGTGTAACTGGTACCCATCGACGTATAAGCTCTTCAGAGAAGGAAAAAACTGTACGATGAGGTCAATGAAAGGTTCGAAGCAGGAATGGAAGTTGGAGTGAGAGCTGGAGTGAGAGAGGAATAAAGAGGATTCGTCCAATTCGAAAGCAGATAAGTAAACATGTGTAGCTTTCGTGAACTTGCCCAAGATGTCCTTCAAAACAAGTTTCATCCTCATCCAAGCTTCTTCAGAGTCTTCTGCCCCATCCCACCCATCCCTAACTGTGCTGCCGGCGACTCTCAGTCTAACACACCTAACCCCCTCCGCCCTCTTCCTATCCTCAACAAACTGAGTTATTCCCTGAGAAGACCAAGACCAATCCTCATCATCCAAATCAACCTCAAATCCAACATCACTCCACGTCAACGGACGCGCGATGTCTAAGAGGATGTGTGAGCCTACGAGACAAAGACTGAGTAGAGAGGATTTGTCGTAGGTTAGGTTTTGGATTATAGCTGCGAGGATTTCGGAGGGGAGTTCTAGGAAGTGGGACATTGACATGATGGAGCTGAAAGTGGCTGGTCGAGCGAGCGAGTCTAATTATAAGTAAAATAATTTCACCCGCCCAAGAAATTACAGCGCCCCTGGGCGAGGCGATGTACAAGAGGCCTCTCTCACAGTATCCGATGAAGACCGCTGGCGGCTGGGCGCAATAAGAGAGCAGTGAAATCATGATTCATGATCAGTGCGCGCGGTATAATCGAATCATATTGATATAAAATCTTTAAAGCGATGCGAATGCAAGCGCTGGTTGGTCATGAATCATAAGAACTCCTATTAGTATGAGAGTTTACTGTATAACGATGTAAAGGGGTACAAGATCCGCAGAAAATAAATTACAAGTCGTAAATCCAGAATACAGTCGTTACATCCACCCAATCGAAATCTCGAATCCTAACTCCCCTCAAACCTTTCCCGTATATCCCACACCCCAACACCCAAGTTTATCTCCGCCTGAGGTGTCGTACCCGTGCGCGCGCTCGAGTTCGAATCCGAGGACGAAAAACAAGACGACTCGGAAGACTCGGAGGACTCGGAAGGAGGCGAAAGTCGAGGAGAAGGCATAGATATAAGCACTGCAACTTCAACTTGATATTGATGCTGATCACCGTGGTCATGAAGATGATCAGCAGTACCGATGCCATAACTCTGACTACTATGACCGAGGCTGTCCACGATTGTCGGAGGTACCAGCGTCGAACTATGCCGATATTCCGATCCCGATTCTGATTCCGATGAGCTCGGTGAAGATGAATGCGTCTGTGCGTGTGCGTGTATATGGGGAGGTATATCCACGGCTTCTGCATCAGCATCAAAGCTCGAGCCTGAACTTCGAAGGGTGTTCTTGCTCTCTTCGGATAAGCATACAGATGTGGGAGGTGAAGACAAAGAAGAATCTTGGCCGAGACTCGACATCGTAGCATCATGACGAGTACGATGTAAATGTACTGGGAGTGGGTGTGTAATGGATAGTGGGAACGTCCTCGAAGAATCGATCATGGGGTCGGGGTCCGGGGCACAATTAGGACGCGTGATGAGCTGCGCAGAAAGAGGCTTTAAAATAATTCACCGGGGGATTAGTGGGGGGTAGATAATATCAGCTTCTATCTTTTGTTGATGAGGATGAAATGAATATTTGTACTTACGAGAATACCATCAAGCCCCGTGTTATTCATCTTCGACTTCTCCTCCACCTCCGCCGTTCCCGGCCCCATCTCTACCCCCTTCTCTACCCCCATCTCTCTGTAGCCCGTCCCCGCCTCTCCGAATCCCCCTACAGGACCCAACCAAATCTCATAAAGCGGAGGTCTCCTCCTCGGACTTGACTCCCTACTAGATTTACCCATCGAGTTTTCCCCCCTCGCTGACTCCGACGCCACCAACATCGAACGAGACCCATAGCGCGAACGCGAGATGGAATTTACTCGTACCCGCCATCTCTTTAGTCCTATAAAGACCAACCCGGAGACGGCGACGAATATTAGGGCTAGGGAGAGGTAGGTGCTGTCAGGAGAGTTGAGAGATGGTTAGCGGTGGCAAAGCAAGGGGTAGATGCGAGGAAGAACTTACAAGCCGAGGTTTAGGGAGACTTGATGTCTTTTGGTGAGTTGAGTCGTTGGCATAGTATGTCGTATTGGGATATCAGAGGGATGGGAGCGGAGGCGAGGACAAGGTAGTAAAGAAGAATGAGACGAAGTATTTAGCAAACACCTGTATAGAAACCTTATATCACTGAATCGGCGATTGCAAGTTTAAACAATAAACCACGTACCCGTGGACATGGACACTCCCGAAGATATGTAGATGTAGGTAAGTAGCGTGGGTGTGGGAGGGGGAGAAAGATTTGGGGCCGAGACGTTTAAAATGTCGAAGCTACCACTCGCTAATAATAAACGGTACTCGGCAGCGGCAGAGTATTGAGTATCGTACAAGTTCTTGAGGTCCCATCCACATCTTTTACAAGAAGTTGATCATGATGGTGATGCTGTCTGAAGGGGACGTTCTACGTTCTTTCGGTAGTAATTGACCGTGACAAGGGTATTGCATTGCACAGTTTCCTACCCAATCCAATTCAGTTTGATAGAGAGAGAAAGCGCTAGAGATAGGAACTCACATGCATCACCTTCGTTGATCGGGTATGTAGACGTCGTAGTTTCACCGGAACCTAGTGGGATAAATCTATTGGGAAACCCCCTTTCTCGAAGAAACCCTAGGGTTTCCGCAAATGTCTATTCAGCAACCCGCTTTCCGCTCGGCCTGTCCCCGGCTTAGTTCGGGCCAGAATTGCCAAATTGGCCACCTGCCGGCCACATCGCTAACTTTTCTACATAGTCCCGAGATGGTGTATTCGTTATGCATGCATTCACTTTGGCCAAATGCCATGATGCAGATAGCTCGGTGAGTGAGATGAGAAGTCCCCCCTACCACTTGGCTACGTTGTGGCACCCGGTCCTGACTCACATCTGCCGTCGTCGTGTGCAGGAGCGAAAGCCCGATCCTTGGTCAACGGTGATGAACGGGGCAGACTGGCGCGTAGATATCGTCGCGTCGAGAGTGGCCTCTGTACGCCCGCATCTAGCCTACATCAGCCATAACTTCCCCTCCCCTTCCTGCTTCCTCCTTCGCTCTCCGTGTTCCTACTGTCTGAGTCGGGCCTCACTTGAATCTCGATCACCAATTCCTCATCGCCTCGAGTCTAGAGCCGTGACAAGACACCATCCCGTGGATTGAGAAGGTGACAAACTTGAATATGTGCAGAGATTCAGAACGGAAGCAAGCTATGTTATATTCGAGACGGCAGAATGTTAGCAGACGACAAATTGATGGTAATTACTGGAGCGGCCGGTACACGGCCGGCGAGAGTGCCCGGCACTAGAAACCCCAGAAGGCACTTCGAGGTGGGGTTTCCAAAGAAGCCCCGGGTTTCTTCGGGAAAGGGGGTTCCTCAATAGATTTATCCAACCTAGTGCAGCATGCTACAGCTGCTAGCGCTACTTAGTGCATTTCGAGCGTCGAGCTTGAGCTTGAGTGAGTCGTACAGCGCTTACACAGAACCGAACACGAAAACGAGGAAGAAATATCATTCGAACCAAAAGGACGAGGCGTTTTAACACATTGGCAGGAGTCGTCGATAGATGCCACCCCTACACCTATACATCGGTCTCTATCTCCATCTCACTCGAACAAAAGACACCAGCCAACTCAAGAGAACCCCTCGCAGATTCCAAGCTTGAGCTTGTACGAACTACCGGCTCTGCTTCCCTCCAACCACTCCCAAAGGAATCAACGGAGGCAAAACGAACGATCGAAAGACCTGAGCGCTAAGACATACGAATTTAGTTTACGCCACTTCTCTGGCACAGACCCTAGCTGAGAAATAATTGGCGAAGGGTCTGCAATTTGACATGAGGGCGATGAAGAGAAAAAGAAAAAAAATTCGCAATTTTATATGGTGGACACGAGCACGTGGTATATATGTGTCAGGGTCTGGGCCCGTGCGCGCGAATGGCAGTGTAACACTGTAAGTAATGTATTGCGAATGCTTGGCGAACGCTCCAACAACTTGAACTACTCACTCATGGACTTTCTTCAGAATCTTAGCCTGGATCATGATCCCAAAGCCAACCCAACTAACGACGGGACTCAGGTAGTGACCGTCGAATCTGGCAACGACAGTGGACATCCTCCGAGTCCGAAAACTAGACACGAACATCTTGTTGATAAACTACTTCATCATGATATCGATAATTCAACGGCCGGCGCGACGAAACTTCCCTCTTCCTCGGAGTCGTCTTCTTTCCCCTCATCCGAATCAGAGCACGACAAACACACGACCGTACTCGAGAAATTGTCCTCTGCTTTCAGCGCCCAGGATGAGGAAACGAAGAATGTACCCCCACCCGAACACGAACAAGTCAAACACGAACATCTTTTCGATAAACTTTCGTCAACTTTCTCCGGGAACCAAGTTAACCCACCGCCCGCCTCCACTCCCGCCTCCATACCCTTGCACCACGAGACCGATACCGAGAAGACCGAGAAGCTAACAAATAGACTCGTTCATGCTTTTAGTGGCACTCATGAGCCAACTCCTGCCCCTCCTCCTCCCTTGAAACCTGAGCCAGAGAGCTTGCTGGGGAAAATTCAGGACGCTGTAGGTTTCGAGCATGCTCATACTTCGCCTCCTCCACCTCCCCCACCTTCGAAGCCGAAATCAGAAGGGTTACTAGGGAAGATCGAGGATGCGTTAGGGTTTGAACCTACACCTCCCCCTCAACCTCAACCTCCTGTTCTACCAGCCAAACACGAAGGATTGGCGCATAAAATCAGTGGGGCGTTTGACTTTGACGGGAGCAAGAAGAAGAGGGAGGAAGAAAAAGCAAGGAGGTTGCAGGAAGAAAGGCGGAAGGCGGAGGAGGAGAAGAGGAAACATCAGCATCACCATGTCCACGTCGACGACGTAATTGGGAAGCTGGGACTAGGACATCATGAAGAGGTCGAGGTCAAGGCAGAGGTCGTACCGCCTAAAGAATCAGAAGGGAGTTTGCTGGATAAGATTGGGTTTAGGCATCATGAAGAGGCTGTGGTTAACGTTCAGCCTTCGAAGGTGCAGGAGCAAGATTTGACGAGTAAGATTGAAAAGGTGGTTCATCTTCATTCGTCTCATCAGACCGAACTCTCGGAACCACCGTTGAAGGAGCCAGAGACTGTGGTGGAGAAATTCCAGGAGGCGATACACCTTCATCACCATCAACCTGAGCCGCCGAAAGAACAGAACTTGGTGGATAAAATTGAGTCGGCGGTACATGATCTTCATCATAAAGAGGAACCGCCACAACCCGAGACTCTGGCGGAGAAAATAGGTGGAGCGCTCGGACTTGGAGTAACGGAGAAGAAAAAGAAACAAGGTAAGTTGCGTTTTGTGCCTTCGTTGTATGGATTGGTGGTTTATCTGTTTGACTGACTATTAACTCGTTGTTTACTCCTCTCTATCAGACGGGTTAGATAAAAGTATGTCGATTCACCTCTCGATCCACTAAACCTCATTATAACATTTTCCGCCTTTCTTCACCCTTATATTATAACAGCCATAGACTTCGTCCAAGAACACATCCTGCACGAAGGTCCACAGAAGAATGAGTCCTATATTGAGCAACTAAAGGATGAAGAGATCGCGAAGGCAATTAGGGCAGAGTATAAGTATGCGACGGGACATGAGTTTCCGATAAAGGAGAAGGAGAAGGATAAACATTGTCATCACTGAGGTAATACTGTAGGATGGAACAAGGCGGCATGGGGTGGGATGGTGTATATAGGTATGATCTAAGAAGAAGATATAAGTATTTAAACAATTAATTATGTTACTGTCTCCAAAGAAGGTAATGGTATTTCTATCATTGTCTCTTCTATAACAGACTTCCCAAGCTTCACCATGACAAACTATTCAATATTCAGTTGTGTTACATCATTACTTTCCTAAATTTCTTTACTACTGAGAAGAATCAATCTAATGACCAATTCTTTGTATGCAATATTCCTAAATCTGCCTGCTCACTTCTCCAGATTGTCTTAGAATATTCAACTCTACACTATCTGTATCATGTATATCTCAGCATGTGGCCTGGCTCACAAAAGAATTCTGGTAGATACTCACTGCTTGTATTTGGCCTGTGCCCAGCCTCAAATGAAAGAGATGATATTTCTGCAGCTGTCTTCTCTACAACAGACTTCCTGAGCTTGACCATAATAATAACTATTAGTGGATATATTGCCTGCAAACTCTTGGTGTCAGTATCATAATTTGCTAGTGAAATGAATCACTCATACTGAGATTATAATCTTTCCTGCACTTATTGTAGTAAGTAAGATTCCTGAAGTAAAACTTGCAGATGTGGATGCAGGCAATTGAGAAAATATCACTAAGAATGCCACATATATCAACTAAGAGATGTACCGGTGTTAGTGCCTGAACACATTAGATGACAAAGAAGTCACTTACCTCAAACAAGCCATATAAGAGCCCTGACTCTACAATGAGCATGAGGATCTGCTCAACATCAGTCTTCTTATGTTTTCTTTGAATACTAGCCATATTTTGGTGGTGCAGCCTATGTCAACAATATAAGTTTGTTTTTGAACTATCAATCTGAAAAGAAACTCTCACCAAGCTTGTATATAAATCAGTCCAGTGCCAATAAGATTAACAATTAAGCTGATGACAAGACTTGCTATGTTGAGTGATGCAAAGAAGTACGATGTAAGTACTAATACTGGTACTCAGGCGGACACACGGTAAGTGGAACGACTGAGGTGCAAGTCTACGAAGCTACGCAGTATAAGTGTCCGATCACATAGACCGGTAAAACATATAGTCTAAACGAATGTGTTTGTAAGTGGAGCCGCCGATAGGGGCAACGATAAGAAAGACAGGGGTGAAACGAATTGGGAAGGAGCGTATCTATAACGAGAAGTAAAGAGCGTGAGTCTCAATATACAAAGGATAAATATGAAGGAAAGCTTAGTGGGGTATACTAGGAGGAGGGATTCCATATACTCATCTCAACACTCCCCCTGAAGCCCTACTCCGTTAATCCAAGCCCTCTCGTAATCTCCATCACAGCTGGGTGCGGGAGAGACTTGGTGAAGATGTCGGCTAAGTGGAACGACTGGATTGTTACAGTACCTGATGCAAAGAAGTACGATGTAAGTACTAATACTGGTACTGTAGAAACAATGAATAAGTATTGGAGAATAGAAAAGTAAGAGAATGGTATACACACCTCAGGCGGACACACGGTAAGTGGAACGACTGAGGTGCAAGTCTACGAAGCTACGCAGTATAAGTGTCCGATCACATAGACCGGTAAAACATATAGTCTAAACGAATGTGTTTGTAAGTGGAGCCGCCGATAGGGGCAACGATAAGAAAGACAGGGGTGAAACGAATTGGGAAGGAGCGTATCTATAACGAGAAGTAAAGAGCATGAGTCTCAATATACAAAGAATAAATATGAAGGAAAGCTTAGTGGGGTATACTAGGAGGAGGGATTCCATATACTCATCTCAACATTGAGGCCACTGAAGAGGTCATCTGCTGTGCCTTTCAGTGCACCAGCACTGGCACCATTTAGAGCTGCACATACTTCTGTGAGATTTTTTCATTATAAAGTTCTGTTAAATTTACCTATATYTGTCAGCATTAATAGTATGAGACAGWGCTTGACACAGTAGTTCCTGGGCCACATCACCCAGGCCTGCCAGATAATGGTCATATCACCAAGCAAAGTCTTTTTTTATGCTGTGAATGATGTGATTGACAGTGCAAAAATGAAGTCACTTACAATCAGTGTAGCTGGCCAGTTATACAACATCTGCAGTGGTAGAACAAGGCTACCTGCCTTTGCAATCCAGCTTTTCAAAGACTGTGATGGATCTTTGTCAGATATTCCTTTGAAGAAGAATGCAAATGCTGGGTTAAGAGGAGGCATGTCAAGCCAAAGAGCATTTTCTGTGCAATGCCCTTGAGTCCTTGACATCTATGCACTATCTGAGCACCAGGAGAATCAAAATTGTGCAAGGTTACTCACATGAGAACCTTGACTGTAAGCAAGGTAAGAAAAATAAATATGGCCTGAATATGAAATTAGAAGCCAATCAGCAGACAGAATCTGGAATCAGTATTACCATATCCTAGGAGATATACTACCAACTCAAGAATATTCTGAATAATCATGTCACCAAGTTTTAGGAGCAAAGTATTCTCTTCAGGTGTCATTTGGAGTGTAGTGGATTAGTAGTTATGTGGGGGTATCTATCTTGGTCATACCCATGAACAATGTTCTTTTATATGATGTAGGGCATTGGAGACAGATATTTTGGGTACTATATCAAAAAATAAACTCAATAGCATCAGGAAACATCTGATGTATGACCTGGGCAACCTGAGGTCATCCAGTTGCCCAGGTCACCGTGGTGACCCTAAGAACATCAGATGTTTCCTGATGTGACAGAAGCTCTGTAGAGCAACATTGGCTCCAATAACTCTCATCATCATCTTTGCTGTGTCATAATGAAGAAGTACAGCTTGAATGTTTAATGTCTTGATATAGTAAGTACAAGAAGTGTAAAGAAAGCTGTGAAGAAATTGGAAAAGTTAGTATCTAAGAGACCTAGGCCATAATTTTTCCCATCACATCCATGAGGAGCTGAGCTACGAAACTTAAAGAAAGAAATTGAACCGAGCCCAGAACAGTGCAATCATACATCAATTCAATCTTACCACATTATTCTATACAGATATGAGTCACAACTCCATAAATTGGAAGCACCATGTCAGAGCGCAACAGTGGTGCTAGCAAGAGAGATTCTATACTGCCCGTGATGAACCTTCAACGCTGTCAGCATGCACCGTTTTCATTGCACAATCATTTGATACCTATCGGCAACTGCCAGAATAATTGAATCTAGAGCACTTCCATTCATTCCGTCATTCCATTTCACTGCCTATTCACTGAAAAACGAAAGGAAAATCATGAATTAGGACATCTAAGTAATACAGCCCATAGTCCGAAAGCATTCTGATTTTCGAAGTAATGAATGCTTGGATTAAACAATTAAGCAGGTAATAATTACAACTTTGTGCATTAAGTTTCCGATTCAAATGCCTTAGCTTGGATGTTATACATTTTGCAATACTCGCCATCCTTTGCAATCAATTCTGTGTGAGTGCCGCATTCCACTACCTTGCCATCTTTCATACACCTGTTAATCCATTTCTCGTCAGGTACATCGAAGAGGAAACAAAACATGAAGTCGCATACAAGATTTTGTCAGCATGTTTAGTGAGATGCCCAAACCTGTGGGTGACGAATATCATCGTCTTGCCCTTTCTAGCTTCACGGAGGTTATTGAAAAGGTTAAGTTCGCCTTCCGGGTCTAGTGCCGAACTTGGTTCGTCGACGGCTACGAACTTGACTTGGTTAGAGTTGAACCTCATGAACGTTCGAGAACTAAGGAATCCCGGATTGTCAAGACACACGAGTAGGTCCAATACGAAGGACTTCTGACTTACGCTACTAATCGCTGCCTTTCCCCACCTAAGTATAGCATCAAGTATCAGATTATATGAAGCTCCGGAGCCACTAGAAGGACGAAAGAACTACACTCACCAGACACTTCAGCTGATTTCCTCAGTTCTTTAAGTACCACGGCCAGTTCCGTATCGTCTTCTTCCTCCACATTGACCCCATACTGAATCGAATATGGGTCCAACACCGTCTTCATTCCCGAGTTCAACTTGGACAAGATATCTTCCGCACCACCCTTCTTTGCTGCTTCCGTTATCATGTCGATATCGTGCATAGCGTCAGGGTGCCCCAACCCGATATTCTCCTCAATAGAGAGAGGGAAAAGGTGATGGTCTTGGGTGAGCGTAGCTATACATCTCCGCAACTCCGCGATTTTGAAGTTTTTGATATCTTCGCCGTCCACGAGGATGGTGCCTTCCTTCGGGTCGTAAAGCCGAGTGAGCAGTTTCACAAAGGTGGACTTGCCGGAGCCATTGGCGCCCACAATGACAACCAGTTCCCCTGGTTCAATGCGGAACGAGACATCGTTGAGAGCTTTACTGTCATCTTTGCTTCCTGGATAGGAAAATGATACGTTCCTGTGACAAGAACACGAGGGATCAGTCAGGACGTCCGAGGACGAAGTTTTGTTTCGCAAAGACACGAACCGTAACTCGAAACCCATCCCTTTCTCGGACTGTTTCTCAGACGGGTAGGGGAGGTTACCATCCTTGACAATATACGTAGCCTTCTCGAGATCATATAGTTGTTGTATCCGACTGATACTCCTCCGAATTGAGTCGCCTTCGTAGAAGATCTCCCAGAAGGACCATCGCAAGAGCGTTGCAGATTGCTGTAGCGAGGCAATATTCGACACGCTAATATTTGATGGACTAAGCAGCGCAAGTGCAGCATAGTACATCTACGTAAGGGCGGTTCGGGTTGTCAAGACACGTAGTTTACGACGAGGGAAGATGGACGCACCATGGGAAAGTCACCGACGATGTTAGCGACAATGTTTGTGGTAGGCGACTGCCGGTCATTGTACTGGTATTCTGGATAATCAATAGAGGTGTCCCCAAGTGCCTTGCGTGATTTTCTGAACTCTGAAAATGAGACGAGGAAATGAGTTGGATTTCATGCGAAAACCCCGACCAAAAGAGCACTAATTCACTCTACTTACCCGTGATAATGTACTGAACCAGATTCCCGCTAAGAATGTCCATTCTGTAGGACTTTTCCGTAAGCCCACTCAAGGAGCGCATTCTCAGAAAGTCAGTATTATTAGCTTCTACAACCCTGGCTGAGAATGAAAAGTTCAGTTTCAGGATGTCACCATAGACCGAATAACAACCGAATGGACCCACGTAAAGCCCATATTGTATGCTGAACAAAAGTGTTTATGACGGGCTTTGAGATACAGAGAATTGCGAAGATGATGCCATGATTGCCAGAGCGAGCTACGTGAAAAATGAAGCCCAGCTGGCTAAAGACGGCAATTGATTTTGCCACCAGATCCATGAGGGAGACAAAAGTGTACCAAGGGACCCTTGGGGAAAGGTGATCATCGCTCATATTTTCTGGTCCGCCGATGAGTTAAATGAAACAGAAGTCAGTCAAAGGATGTAAGCATTCACCTTGAACAGAAGGGAGGTCCATCTTCAGTTTCGCTACGTGCGTTATGTAATTCGTTAGCGTAGACGAGACGTATCGATGAGAGGAACTTACAGATGAGCAAATAATCATCGTAGTGATGAATGACTCGATTTTGTACCCGTGGCCTCAACGTGCGGCTAGTGGGTCGGTGTGTCAGTGAATGAGCTGTCGGAGAATAAAATCCAGAGTGACGTTAGACACACCTCCAGTATTCAATTAAGGACGAAGTAACGACAAATAGCACTCGAGCTGACACAGCATTGATAATGGCCTTTGCGTTTATGCTACGTTCAGTTAAGCCGATTTCAATCTGGGAAAAAGGAATGGATGAGGTCGGTGTTTCACGTTCACGAAGGTCTAAAGGCTAACGTACGATACGCAAAAGCCGAGTTTCCAAACTCAACAGTGCCACACGTTCGATTGAATCCCACACTTTGACCAAAGCCATAAGGACAACGAGACCCGGAGCGAGCGAAAAGATATCTCGAACAAGTCGCTCGAGAATCTTGAAACCCGATATCCATCCCTCGAAGTGGGTAGTAGGGTCGAAATCAAAGATTGAAGACACTTGCCGCTGAATGGAGACACGATAAACACCAAGTTGCAAGGTTTCGACGATGGTCTTTGGCTGTCTACGCTTTCCATTCGTCTTCGAGTTGGAAGGAAGAGACTCTTTTTCAGTTGGGGCGGTCATTAGGTACGACTTGTTGTAGCGGAGATCTGGGACCTGTCTAGTTTTTATACCTCCTCGCACCGGAGATCGAAAATTCTTTTTTCTGCTATGGAGATAAATGAAATAAAGGCGCCAGTGCACTGAAGGACCTGGAAGCGGCATGTATATATGTATATAAACTGAGTCAATCCTCGAATAGCAATAACAACTTCATTTTACTTACAGGCATTGCCTCATGCCGCTGGGTAGAGCCATTTGGACTTGCAGAAAATCTAGATCCAAATCTTGCAGGATCTCACCCGTCACGCAAGGATCAGGTCGATAGGGACCAAAGCCCGATTATACTTTATGACGCCCACCGAGCGCCCACCAGAGGAACCTGGCAAGGTCAGAGGACTGCAATGGTTGCGCATATCGAGGTACAGTTTTCGACGAATCTGTGATACTTGCGGTACTTTTCTCCCTTTGAGAGACACAGTAATGATTCAAAGTAGAGTCAGAACGGAACCGCACTGAGCGCTGAGATGCGACGATGAACGTAAGAAAAAAAAACTTTGCATCGGGCCAACTCAGAAATCACCGACCCACGTGGCAGATAACGTGACGATATCTCCCCTTTAGACTTAAAGGGTTACATAATTTGATGACATAGCATTTACCTTTGACATTGTGGAAGAGTACGGGCGCTATTATAATACAAAGTACCATAGTTTAACGATGAGCGCGTAAAGGAAGCGTTAAAGCTTAAAGCGCAGTAACGCGCAAACCTTACCCATAACACTGCATTGACTCGGGGAAAACCCAGTTGAAACCCAGACACAAATGACGAGTCGCGACACATACGGAGTCGAGATTATATCGCTCATGCACATCTTCCGAAAATCACAAGCGATAGGTTCCATTTTATGTCAACACACCGTTCGATTATAGCTATTCTACAGCACTAGTCAATCTTACATCGAAAATTTTATGATAGAGCAGGGTTGTTCTCGGCAAAGTATTCGTGGTTGTCAGCGTTTTCGATAGCCTCCGAGGGGTTGCTCTTCGCAAGAGACTTTGCGGAGGTCTGGCCGTAAACATAGTCTTGGGTGCTGCCGATCTTGATGAAGTGAGAAGACTCGTGGATGAGAGTACCGGCCTACATGAGTCTAGTCAGAAGCCGCCGACGATTTAAAATACACTTTGGCGAGCACTTACCCTGGAGTCGGTACCAGTGTTGGAGACTTCCCAGAACACAGGACAGAGATAAATCATTCCGAATCTAGAAGAATGCAGTCCGTCAGTATCGGTATAAATTGAACCAAAGTTACATACTCGTCAGGGTAGACATAGGCATAAGTATCCTCTTCGTCGCAAGTGCTGCAGTCATAAGTGTAGTCCTCGTATGGGTTGTCCACCATATTGCTGTAGTGGGTTTCTACGGTGGAATGATGGGAGGAAGAGTATGTTCCGAACCAAGTGGTGAAACGAGTGGTGGAAGAAGTATGGTCTTGAAGATATCTGTAATCACGATTAATCCAAAGTTAGAATTTGTGATCAAAATTCCACTTACGAGAGCGCATTCGCAGCGTATGTGTCAGCAGAGCTTGCGGCGGTGCTGACCTCGGACTTCTCGGTAGAGGAGCAACCATCATAGCCAATCCTCTTCTCCAAAGAAGAGCGCCTGGCAACGGAAAGTTGACCGCTGAGCTTAGCAGAGTGAGCAGTCTCGTGATCGGCGTAGATCTCGACGGCTGCCTGAGTGGCAGGGTCGACGTAGCGGAAGAGGTTAGAAGCGCGAATATCGTAGGCGCCCTCACCGGAAGAAGTGAAGTTGTATGCGGCAGACACTACGGTAAGCGTATGGTTAGCCAACCACGAGTCTGGAACTAAAACAAGATGGAAACTCACGATCATGCTCAACATCAACAGATTGTCCCGGTGCGAGGACGGTGAAAGAACCAGTGTTGTTCTTTTGAATGACATAGGAGGGAACGTACTTCGACCTCCTGCCGATAAAAGAAGGAGAAGCACCCGAGGCATCGCTGATGATGAATGTCTCGGTCGGGGATGACGACAAGGCTCCACGAGGATCATTCAAAAGCTTCAAAGTCTCATCTCCGGTGTTAGTCAAAGTCGTGGTGACCTTGAGATCTGAGACACCATTTACGGTGTCGGGGCCTGAGAACAGGAAAACATCAGTCCAGTCTTGGGGAAGAATGTAGATAAAACCGCCATACCCGACACCTTCAGAGTAAGGCCAGGAGAACCTGCAACACAGATTGCAGACAAGCAGATTGCGGCCAACGCAGCACGGACTGAAGAAGAGAACATATCTGAGTCTTTGAGGAGCGTTGAGAACTCTGGAGGTTTGACGACCGGAAGAGTGAAGAACACTCATTCCATTCCAGCCGTTTTTATAGACCTTCCAGTCTTAAACCCGATATTGCGAACATAGATAACACAGTGCATGGAAGCCTGTTGCCAATATGATCTCAACATTGAATTGTACCGAGTCGGCCTTGATATCAGTGGAGCGCATGTGTCGTTTTTCTTCACGTGTGTTCATGAAGCATAACGACCATGTGCGGAGAGAAGGTAATTTGCCTCCTCCTAGAGTTAAAACCTCCTATGTCTTACATACCTCCGGGGATCGTATGACGTCGGCATCCAGTTTCTAAAAGTGTACGGGGTAGACGCACTCACTATTCCTGGTATGCTACCAAACGCTACCTTCCTCCCTATAATGATCGAGCTACTGGTGCAAATCGGTGACTACATGACACAAAATCTGCCAAGCATTTAGCATACTGACATACCGACTCTGAAGATCAGCAGAACATTCACCGCAATGCAACATATGGATCCAAGACTTGTGTACCACATTAGTTGCAACTTGCATGCGCCTCAGTAGAAGCGCCAAGCAATTGAAGAGCCCCGAACCCGAGATGAGACAGAATGAGACTGCTGTATGTTTTTGGCTTGGCAAAAGTGATGGCATACTCAAGTGATGTGGATCAGACTCTATCAGACCCATATGCAGGTGTATTACACCGAGAATTCAAACGGAAGACTAGGATGATACTTAGGGAAACGCTAATAGTTGTTCATGTAGCCGAGCTTGAGAATGGAAGATAAAAACCTTCTGTCTGCCGGAGGAGCAACCTTCTCGGGGAAAGATACTGAATCCGTGCTGCTTGGAACAAACGGTCCACGGATGTGTGGTGCATGCAATTGCCAAGCACTACGCACATAAAAGCCAGACCCTGATAGACCTCAAATTGCCAATGATACGGGTTTCGGCTTTTTGGTTAGAGGATGTCCCTGGCCAGCCACGAGAAGTCAATGAACTTATGAAGCCTCGTTGACTGTGCTTCATATGCTCTAATCAAGCAGGCAGAATCATTTTCTTGCGTAAATCAAGGATTGAAAATGGCACGCACTCGTATGGACTTGAACCGTGTCACTGCCTTTCTCGGATCCGTCTGTCGAGCCGAACGGTGGCCCCAAAAACGCTTCCATACCATCGCTCACGAAATTGACGTGTTTTTTTTGGAGTCCACTAGAAAATTGTTGTTGATTTCAAAGGATTAGGAGGAGGTGTCTCAGGTTGCTTTTGATTACTTGTGGTACGTGTATGTAGTACCTCCGAGCCTCGAAGTCTCAAAGTCGAAGCCTTTTTTGGGTGAATTTGAGCTCAAGGGTTGACAGGACATGAGATGTGTAAGCTGCTGAGTTCTCAAAGCGTAGTCTGTAAGCTCCAGAGAGGTGGGAGAGAAAGGCCCGTTTTTCACCTTGTAAGGAGTCCTTAGTAAGAGACCGGAGAAATACACAGCACATGACTTTTTCTCACGATTCGAAGTGTCGCGTCGCGCGAGATTCGTATTTTCACTCGGTTGTACTTAAGAATCGCATGTTTTGGTATAGAGTACCTCTGAGAAGCTACTTGAAAGCGGGAGAAGACTGCAACTAAATGTCCGGATTAACGCAAGATGTAATTTTGTCCGTGAACGTATGTATAATCAGTATTCAAGTTTCTACACAAAAGTCGCGTTTAAAGCTGCAGCAATCTGCGAAGTGTAGTCCGTGACATTGGTGTCAACAACTGCTGCGCAGCTGGCCGATGCAGTCCCTAGAGTTGTGTGACGTACTTAGGATACTAGTAATGCGTGAAATCGAATATAGACGTACCGTTACCATCATAGCCAGGTTCACACACGGAGTAGGCCTTTCCAGCACGATGGGCTTGGCTATTCAAACGGAAGGGCATTTAGTATACAAATCTCAATTGGTACGGCGAGTGGAGTTCTGAGAACATACGCGATACACTCGTTATTCCAGGCAGTGCAGAAAGCATTCAAAGTCTGAGCAATTGAATTAGCACCGCTAGTGCAATGTTATGGTGTTTAATTAGGTACTCACGTAAATTTCCCGGCGGAGGTCTACAGCTGCAACTGAAGAAAGGAGGAAGGGGGTAGCAAGTGCAAGAGTGGACAGAATCTTCATGACGGCGGATTTGAGGTGACTGTGATGGCTAGAACCAGTGTGGAGAGAGCCCTACTGTCGATGAGGAGCAAGAAGCTTCGCATTATATAGTATAGCAGATGGTCCTGAGAAATTGAGTCGAGACGGTCTCGGTTCATAGCCGTCGCACAGCATTTTGGATGACTATCAAAATCCAATCCATTTGAACGTTGAAAAAAGCTAAAACAAACGGATTCTCAGACTACGTATGATTTGATGAGGACTGTAAGGTGAAGGTAGGCAAAAGGTCTACCTTGCTCTTCTTCCATGAGCCGGCGGGTGAGCTTGAGAGGGGCACTTGAACACGGCCGCATGCGTAGGTCACGGAGTCCTGACTAGTCCCATGTCTCGCTCAATCGTTCCATCTCGGCCTACTCTCGCCGTTTCACAAGTGCTTCTCCTAACTCACACTAGCGGCTGAATTTACTTCTTGCTCTAGAGGATTGAATGGGACCATAGCGCACAAAATGGCACCGGTGACGTCAGGAGTGGGCTACGACTTGCGTTACGAAAGGATCGTCTACTTAGGTTGCGTCGTACTGGTACGACTTCGTCCCAAGGTTTGCATGTAACCAGCCGGGGATGAAAGACCGCAAGAGGACAAAGAACACTTAAGTAGAGAGTCGAAACACGCATCAGCCGCTAATGAAGGGTACAGGCTCCTCGAGTAGGAGATTAAATGCGAATCAGCTAGTTAGAATCATTAACCTAGATGGTTCCTATTCTTTAAATCAATCATGTAATCAGTATGACCCGACCGAGAGCAAAAACGCACCTTAACTTACACCCATCTTTCCAGGTGCCACATTCCAGATCCATATCAACGCGGTATCCAGCCAGAGAAAGATCGAGATGTCTGGCCCTGTGAATGGGAGAGCTCTTGGTGCGGCTTGATCTTAGGCATATGCATCATGTATTCATAGATGCGCGGGTGTCTTGCAAGACTCAAACGCGGCCTCGTATGAGCAGATTACACGGTGTAACATTAACGCCCGCATATACTAAAACCAGAGACCTAATCAAACGCGCGTTACACTATTTCTTCTTTTAATCCCTGAAGAAAGTTGAGGCAAGTTTACTGGAAATTCAAAGAATCAATCACTCGCCTCCGAGTCATCCTGTTTTGATGCTTGCGATGATATACATGAAAGGTGTTCCCTCCCGTCGTCCGTGCTTGAAGTTGTGATGTCACGACTGTCAACACATTGGCGAAACTCCAACGTTTCAAGTTGTGTGGACTACAAGGATAGCGGTCAGGTTAATAGACTTGTAGTGTGAACGTAATACTAGTGATGAAAACCGACCTTGAGGCCTGCACATATGTCCGTGCACCCTATCACGATGTCCTGATCATTTATAGCTCGCAAATCCACACGCGAGTTCAAGCTACAAGCAGCGGAGTGGTCAGTAATTTCCATGATATACACATATTAAGTGATCTGACCTTGCTAATAAATTATTGCTATACACTGTTGAGAGTCGAGAAAGAATAAGTATTGGAAGAACAGGCAAAAATTTCATTTTCTACCTTTCGGTATGATCATCATGAGTGCGAGCCATATGTCTTTTCAGTCATTCCAGTCAATTCTGTGGTAGCCCAGATGAAAGCAAAGAGCAGGACGTACACGTATTTTCCAAGGTAATAATCTATTCGTACCCTGAATCAGTTTCAAGACCAGCTGATAGAGAAAAGAAGACGAACACAAATCAGCATGGCAACGCCGAAAGCACTAAGCTATTTAAGTGTCCAAGCACTACTACATAATAACTCGTAGCCCACCTGCTGATTAAACCAGTTTCTGCGTAATTCAGTCTTCCTATGTAGCGGTAGAATATGGTCTGACAGTACCTAGTGTCCATAAAATGAGTTTATCCACAACAATTCTAGTGCTAAGTGTGCGATTCAGCATTCTGTATAGATACCAGACAATGACTGGACATACCTGCTAAATGCATCTGATTTCCGCACTGCCAGTGAATATACCAGCGTCATAGTCACGGAGACATCCCCAGTACATCCTACAGCCATAGAGACAATGGCAAGCCAGGACCACTTCCGAAGGTAGTCATCATGCGTAGAGATTATAGCTGTTACTGCTACACCCATCTTCAAGGCAAGTGAAAGTAATTGAAGAGACACGAGGACGGTGAGAGTTAAGCGACGTTGCGTCAACATATAAATTCGATGGATAAAGTAACTTTGCACTGAGAAAGATGAGATGAGTTCGGAAGTTAAAGGTATGAAAGGTATAAATGACGTACCAACGGAGGTTACAAGACCAAGGAAGACGATACTAACATCGAGGGACATAGGTGTCGCTTCCAAAATTGACGTATGCCCAAACCCCGTTACCGTATCAACATACAAAGCTTGAAAGGCGCATATGGTGTGCGCGAGCTCAAGACACCTTCGAGAGGAACGTGAGTCAAGTCTTTCAGAACCAGTGACTGAAAAGCACTCACCAGACGGCAATAACCTGCAAGAGAACCGTAGAAGATCAAGAGCAATTCAACTTTGAGACAGTCAGATGCTTACAAGAAGCTTAATCCACCGAGGGTCTCGAGGAAATGTCTTGAAGTACGTGTATGATTGCGCTATCATCACACCAAACAAAATTGCAGATACTAATACGCCTATCTCTAGCGCGCCTACAAAAGCGGAGGGATGAGAAGTTTTGTCGCTGATGACGTATGATAACCAAAAAGCGCCCCCTACTGCTGACCTGTAGTCGAATCAAAGGGAGACATTTTGAGTCTTTGAGACAGTGATAGTTCTCGGTCACCCCTTTACAAGCAAATAGATCAAGAAAGAAGCGGGATATGTCGAGATGTTCCAAGTCAAGCTTTAAAGCTTAAAGTCCAGGGAGAAAGGACAGCCGCTTGCCAAGAAAACAACTCTATCACCATTCGTTAGTGGCGTCCTATCGGAAGCAGACCAGCTCCGCCCCACTGTTGCGGACACTAACACCAAAAGTATATCAAAGACCCTACTGTACTGACATGTAGGGAGGCAACATAACGCATAACGGAGCCTCTGTTGCGTTGTCTATTTTCCGTTATGTAACACATAATGGTGGGCTTGTTGCCTACCAAGAACCGTTACTATTGAGAACCCAAAATTCATCATAAAATTCAGAATTTAGAATAGAGGAATAATCAGGCTCAAAAATTCTGCACATGCCCAATTTCTGTACCTAATCCAAAAACTCCTCTTCATGTACCTTTCTGTAGCAGATCACTAGCATACCTCGTTGCCAAAATGTAGGCCCATAACGGCCAATTTCGAGCTCGTTGCTAACATGAAGTCAAAATTTTTCGTAACGGCCCTGCAGGCCGTTGCCTCCCTACATGTCAGTACAGTAATCAATTACTAACAGCGAGTTGAGTTGAGTTTGCAACGAACACCAAACAACAGTACGGTAAGTAGTGACTCACTGAGCACGAGCCTCCGTCAACGCTTGCATCGGTTATTGTTGATTAGTCTTCCCTAAATGTGAACTCAACTCAGCGATTGTAATTGACAAGGGTTAAAGCTAAAGGACCAATGGTGTTGATTTTTCTCGCTCGAATTGGAGTTCACTGCATTGCAGTGCATGAGCCGAACATTACGGAGGTTGTCTATAGGCTCGAATCCGATGGAGTCTGGTCGTTGACGTTTCGTATGATTAAATAAATCGTCTACGGATGAATTGTTAGTCCCTTTGAGAGCCGTATGAGTGATTTACGGCGTACCCTTGGTCCCTTTGAACTTGATAGCCTCAGCAGTCCGCCGGAAGCGCCTGCTTCATATTCCTCAACTTCCGTGAGTTGATCCCATAGATCCGTTTGAATACACTGCTGTATATGGATTATTGATGAAAAGACGCTGAAAGCATTTATCTCATCTATGTGGTACTTGGCTGGGCAGATGGTGGTTAAGAGGTGAGCCGGAGTGATAAGCGCTGGAAACTGAGCGCTAAATAAGCGGGGTGGCTCACCGGCCGGCCTATTATTGTTTTCACTCAACCCCGACCAGCTCGATTCTAAAAGTTTAAGATGACCTCAGAAAGGACTGAAGAACTCACTGAATGGGAATCTGAATCTGGCAAAAAGTTTAAGGAGGTATATAAGCTCAACCTGGTTGTGAATTTCACTGACTTCATCCTACAGGAACTCAATGCGTGCCTAGCTGTTCGATGTCCACAAGAGAAACTCGACCTCCGTCTCCTTGGCCCTGAAGTCCGTGAAGCTCACCGTCCAGAACTCCATTATGGGCTTCTATGCCGCCGGGAGGACCGCATAGCTTGCATCGAACGCAATAAGATTAAGGTCCCCGATTGTGACAAACCTGGTTTTAAGCATAGTGATCTCATGGCTACATTCACTCTCGGAGGATATCTTGCATCAAAGTACGGAATACCCATCAACATGATACTCCCCCTTACGAAAGAAGAAGACTTGTATATTGTCTCTCTGGACGACACTCTTGAAATGCGCCAGAGCCACCCCAGGTACGGTCATATGTGGAGGAAGAAAATCTCTCCTGTCGTGGACAAAATTCGGGAAGATCTCGGTCTTGGAGACCAGCCAGCTAAGTGGTACTGGATTCCGGACTTCGGCGTAGGGTGCGTCTATACATATCTTGTCAAGCAGAAGTCTTGAGCTAACGCCTTTCTCTAGATACAGATGTCCATTGCCGGAGTACAATCCGCCTGAAATGAATCGTCCTGTTAGAAGGAGGCGAGGCGAGCTGTATAGTGATGAAGAATCGTCCGACTTCGAATCTGATTCCGGTTCCAATTCGGAAATCGACTCTGATGACGAGGAGGAGAAAGAAAAAGAAGACGCTCAAGATTCTGAGGTTCGCCTCTAGGTGTATTTTGTACTTAGTTCAGTGTGCCTTCGTGCAACTGGTAATGCAGGACAGTGGCTGCTACTACCGAAGTTTTGTCATTTGGTCGAGCCAGCGTGAGCCAAGACCTGCGGTTATACCACTGATTTCCTGGTCAGTTCATAAGGTTCGCAACGAAGCCTTACATAGTGAAATCTTGCATGTGTTACTTCGCAACACAGTCCCTAAGTAAGCCACTGAACGGGCTTGAATTTTATGTACATAAGACACCAAAAAGACAGTATGAGTCACAAGAACAGCAAAAATACAAAGACAGAAACTTGAGTACAATTTTCCGGCACGAGATGCCCGAACAGGTAAAGCATAAAGCATAGCCAGCAATAAGCATTCAAGTCCTGAGAGCTTTGAACCTCGACCGAGCGGGCAAACTCAGCCTGAACTTCTTAAACACGGACGTCACAGACTTCTTCGAAATCGAGGAAGAGACAGACGAGACAGTTGCGTATGAAGAAGTAGAGACGCAGGTTGCACTGGACGCAGTACTAGAGGTGGTATGCGAACGACCACGCGATTCGCTCTTTCTATCCGTAGCTGGCTGGACGGATGCTTGGCCCTCATCATCTGGCAGGAGGTCAAACGGATGTTCCTGCTCCGAGTCTTCGTTGTCGTAGCTGTCGCACTGTGGAGCGACGGTGCGGATGGATACAATGGTTGTAGTTGGGCTGCAGTCTCGAATGACGCAAGAATCGTATTCAGTATGCTAAGAAGTGAAGATGGCGAGTTCAATTTCCTTCGGATTGACAAGAAGAGGAGGGAGAATCACTCACTAGCTCGTAGCTTTGCGAGTTAACAAACGTGGTCGAGCATATCGAACATTGCCAAAAACCGAGCTTAGCAGCGTGAGACCTCTGCGAAACCAAGGGGTCAGCTAATTCTATCGGAGTGAGGAGTGGGAGGTGAGATGCACGCGAACCTGAGCCATTTGCGCACTTTCATGCATATAGTAAAGCTCGGAGTGTTCTTCCTTCCAGTGTAACGAGAGTGCACTGTCACCAACACAAGTCAGGTCGCAAAGAATGCAGACACAGACACACGAGGTGTTGGCGGAGGTCCCACAGCTAAAATCGCCACTAGACATGTGGCTATTGGCCGCAAAAATGGCCAATGGGAGTAGCAGCAAGATCAGATGGAATGGCAAAGAACAGGGTATACCGTTAACTTTTATGGTCAGTGCCTGAGACTCCTGCATGGGATGTCTCAGAAACCGTCATCACCAAAACGGGGTACGTCTTAGCTACGTCTGGGATATGAGCCAAACTGGAGAAACTCAGACAATGCTAGCAGCACCTCTCCGACATGGAGGAGTAGCTTCAGCATACACAGTCGCCGATGATTGACACCTAAGAGCACGAAGAAGTTGGAAAGGGGTCAAAAATAAAGATCTCAGAAGAGCAGTGCCTATATTCGAAATGCGTGCAAAAAATCCCAGAATGGACCTCCGTCCTATGAAAATTCATTAGGTAGCCTAGCAGAAGACACTTTTACTATAATCTACAGAATGGTAAGCGTGAGGTCTATAGCACGACAAACAGATTACACACCTACTCGAGCTAAGATAGCTCCATCACACATCCTGTTTCACCGGATTCCATCCATATTTCCACTATGATAGGAAGAGTAAATCTCATGAAAAATAGAAAAGAACGAGCGTAACGCACCGGTTAACCATAGCTAGTTTGTGGAGGGTTTCCTTTTTTTCCAACACACCACTCTTCTTCTGCAAAATCAGAATCACCTCCCTCGCCAAACGTTCCTCCAACGTAGGACCACCCTGCCTTCCTTGACAGGCGTCTAGCAACCATCTTATTGCGAGGTGAATACCCTGCTTTTCACTCAACGCTATAGGCTTGTGTACCATCTTCGTAGAATGTTTATGATTCAACACCCGCACTGACGGTGCACACGCAAATATTGCGTGTCTCAGAAGTGGTAGAGGTGGTTGTCTCGTATACGCGTGCAAATTAAGCAACGTCCTCGACACGATCTTGGAAGCTTTTGTACGATTTCCGTTCCTCATGATCTGAGACGCGAGGAAGTGAAGCAGAGGGTCCTCCTGCGGCGGTATGTTCATTAATGGCGGCTGGTTTTCTTTCGTAGAAGACGTGAGAGAAGGAAAGGAGAAATCTATGTCGAGGTCGGGGACCGGTCCAATTATTTGTTCTTGCCCTGCTGCCTCCTCCGAGAGCACATCGAGAGCATCCGCTACTGCCTCAGGCTGATCACGTTGGCCTGAGTTGAAGCATCTTGTATAGCCTGGGAGCGGCCTGAGGGCTGTTTGCCGCAACGAGGGCCGTAAAAGTAGAGTAAACGCAGAGCTCATCGTGGTAGACGATGAACAGAAAATGTTACGTAATCAGGCGCCGAGATGCAGACTTGGGCGGCAACTTACAGATTATACGCTGACGGTACTTAGAAACCTGCGAACGGCAAACAGAAATGAGGATATAATCGATATTTTATGCAGAAATGAAGGAACAAAATGCAATGTTCGATGTAATAGCAACAAAATGTCCAAAATGCAGATGAGACTTGGATGCAACAGAGTGAATATGATGACACAGGGGTATAATAGATTTCAACAGGGACCCTGATAGCAAATTGAAACACAGATCCTCAGTGAACGCTGAGGTCAACTTTTCGCAGCTGAGATATATTCCCGGGCATGCGACATGAAGGACACCCTTGTCCTGTCTCAAACGAATGGTGGATGCATCTGAAAGTACATCGTTAGAACTGAAAAGCACAATCCGGCCGGAAAGATACTCACGATGAGCAGAACAAGTGTCCACACTTTGTGACACACATCTTCTTAGGATTCGACAAGCAGATAGCACACATCTGCTTCAACACCTTCGGCTTCGAATTCGGGCCTTTCCCTGATTCCAATCGCTTCTTCAAATTCAAGATAGCGATGCCAGCCTGCACTCGGGATAGTGCGTCACCACCGTCGACGACGACTTCAGATTCAGCCGTCTGTGCACGCTGCTCTTCAGCAGCAATCTCGTCCTCCCAGCCGTCAGGTCGGGAGTCGAGCTCGAACTCGTCGTCCGAATCATAGTCGTCTCGATGGACAGATGATTGTTCGAGATGAACTCTGAGCCCGGCGGGGCTCTTGAAATGCTTCCGGCACAGGGAGCAGTAGTGGTGGCGATTTGAAATCACGTAGTGCTATAGGAGCCCCATGTAAGCGATAGGATCTAAATTAGCAGAAGATATAGAAATACTCACATTTCTCAAAGAGTTCTGATTCAAGAAGCTCCTCTTGCAGGTGTCGCACCGAGGGTGACGCCCAGAGTGCTGTAGGTGCATCTGAAGAAGGTGCTTGTTGAGGAAGTACTGGTCGCAGAGCGAGCAATACTTCATCTCCTCGTCGGAGCGAGAACGCTCCTTGGCGAGCTGGGACATGATGTGGTCCATAGTAGCCATGAAAGATGGGTGATAGATAGTAGTTATGATAGAGATGGTGATAGTTCGAGTGCAAGTTGTTTAGTGGGGAAAGGAGGCAGAAACGACGTTGATTTATAGACGAGCATCGATAGGAGCCTCCGGCGAGACATTGAGAGAAACCTCCGGGAGAGACAAATGGGCCCCATTCCACACAGCTATGTCTACGTCTTAGACGTCTTAGAGTTCACCGTGACGACATAGTAAGTCCAAATGGTGCGTTCAACAGACTAGTATGTAGCTTGCAAGTTAGAATTCTTGAGAGATACTTAGAAGGGGACCGTACGGGTTTTATGAATACTCTTGCATTCCTCACGCCCACCTGCACAGAAATATACTTGTTCCCCCGATGTTTGATACTTGAACTGAAGAACTAGATTTGAGCCAGACGGTGAGCGTCTGAGTGCAAGACTGGTGCAAGAGGAAGAGGGTACTGTAATCATAGGCTGATTCTCACGAGGCAAAATCTTGGACAATCATAATAGCGCCTTCAAATCTTGTCAGTATTCCAGGCCCCAGGCTAAAAGACTTTACGGTCGTAAAGAATACATATAT
>RCHF01000304.1:0-34162 GCA_003987895.1 Neonothopanus nambi
CGACACGCGGTCTCGAGCACGAACTTGAAAGTCATATCCTATCTTCGAGTTTGCAGTCTGTCGTCACCGCCACTATGTCGGACGCAAAAGTGCCAGCTGGACGTGATCCACCCTCCGACTCCCTTCAGAGACGATATGCCTCTGCTATGAATCTTGTGCTGATTTGTTTTGTGGTGATTGCAGCTCTGGGATTTCTTCGTCACCAATGGGTATTCAATATTCATATCACTGTCTCGACGCGGTAGCGTTGAGCTGGACTTTCTTTCTTACTTTGTCACACCAGGCGATAATCGAGTCCGCCATACCTAAAGGCTTCGTTTCTCATGAAGAAATCATTCCTATAACTTGCCTATAGCAGTTAGAATTAGCAGTGATTCTTACCTACGTCGTTTTTGTAGGTATCGCTGACTGCAAAGTCACAACAGTTATAGAAAAGCTGTGCATAGAAAGCAGATTAGAAGGCCTATAGATCCCTAGGTTCAAAAGCTAATGTTCGACGAGATGGTTATCCCGGTCCGTCACGTCCCGCTGCCTGAACGTTGACGCTAGTGCTGAAGTTTAACAGCAACCTCCATGGCCTGAAAACTTCTCTGCCAGCACACGCTCTGCTATCACACGAAAGTCGCATGAATCCCTGGTCTGTCTAATATCTCATCAGTTCTTCTGAAGTTCTTTTGCCCCGGAAGCATCACACCAACCCAATTCGCATTCCTCAACATGAATTCGTTTACGTTGCAGCAAGGCGCCTGAAAATCCTGACATCTATTTTGTGCCATGGCTCATATAAGTATACTATATTTAATGTATAGCCTCTGCAGCCACGCAGCCCTGACAGAGGCTTGATACATATAGTAAGCCTTCGTCCTGTTTCCTGTTGGGTGTACGCCCAACTCCAATGGATCCCATAACGATCATCTCTGGTGTGCTTACTATTGGCAGTCTGATCAAGGAGGACATTTCCTTAGCTCATAGAATAGAAACCTCCCTCTCTAAAGTGAGTCCTAGTGTTCGAAATCTGTAGTCTTGCTTACACAAGTTCGACGTTCGCTAGGTCCCGCAAAACCGGAAAAGATTGCGAAAGCTTTAGCCTTCAAGTTTTAAACCACATCATCAGGATTCAGCACTCTTGAGGAGCTCATCTGTCTCTGCAACGATGACGAGTCACGACGAAGCACTGGAGAAGTGTTCAGATCTTAAAAGATCTTTGAATCTTCTAAAGACGCGAGTTTTCCGTCTTCGCTACAAGTTGCAAATTCAATGGTTACAATTTCTCTAGGTCTAGGGACATGTGCCGTGTTACTTGAACGATGCCAGAAACTTTTTCCGAACCGTGAGTTTGGTACACAGTTATCGCAGGTTAAAGTCAAAGTCGAGGCCTGGCACAAGCGGATACTATTCCCATCGACAGGAGGATACACTCAAGGTTGCTGAGGAATCAGTACAGCTATACCTCCAGCGGGATAAGCAAGGCGCGGATCTTCTGAATGTCCTGGCTGATGCCCTTCAAGATCTGTCTCATCGTTACATTGTGGCTGGCCACTAGCCTGGTGACCAATCCCTCTATAAGCATTGAGGTGGATAAGATGAGGACCTCGATAGGGTAGGGGTCAAACTCATTAGAAGGGCGCGCTTCAGGTCTAGCTGGTCACTTAGATAACGCTATTTCTACATTACAGGAAGGAATAGTTGCCTGGCCTAGCGCCGAGCGATACAGATCCATGGCCGCCTTCTCCCGGTTCAATTTTATCTCTCTGAAGCGTTGCGGACGCAGACATTATGCATCTATCTTTTGCGAGGAGGTCGTCATCTTGAAGCTGAAGCCGCTTGCGCAGAGTAGAGTGGGAGGGGAGGCCGTTCGCCCAAAGTGGCCAGACTGGCTTGGTGAGACGCGGGAACAGTTCCGGAACCATTCGGATTCGCGGGACTACCAACGTTCTCGGAACTACTCCCGGGATTTTCAACGTTTCCCGTTGGTGAACCGTATACCAGCTGGGACCAGGAGATGGAAGGAGATGGACCAGGCTTCACCCGGTCCGGGCCTCTTTGTTTCTAACACATTCTTGGCTCTCTGGTTTCCTTCACAAGTAATCTTATACCACTGTATACTATGTACTTATTACATCTCCACAAAACAGCAGTTCTACAATACATAAAGGCATGTAAGCACAAGACAACAAACTAGAGTCACTCAAACATAATATTTATCAAAACTGAACTGTCAGTAGTATTCCCCTTCTCCGGCATAGGACCTTTGTTTCGTCATGGAAGGTATATGTCCTGTATCCTCATTCTCATGTCCATAATTAGGGGTTTGGGTAAGCTCAAGCTCTTCTGTCTGGCGCCGTACGTGCTCGAGGGAACCAGGACCGAATGAAGGGGTCGGTGGGACGTACCGCGTCGCGGAAACGGCTGATACCCCTGCGGGAATACGAGCTTGAAGGTCAGGTTGCGAGGGAACAGGTTGAAAGTGTACCTAGAGCAATGGAGGAGTGAGCGATAGATGGTGGTAGATACAGAGAGATCTTACTGTATCATTAACCTTCTTATAGTGCTTAAGCCATACATTAACACTTTCTAGTTCTTCCGCTACTTTTTCCTTCCTTAAACTTCGATCTTTCTTCTCCCTCTCACCTTTCGTGATACTGATACTCGCTACCCCACTATTCTTACCCCCATCTTTAAGATCTTGAAGTTCTTTCTTCGACCACATCATAAACCCAACAGCATCACCAGCCCTTTTCTCCCCGCCTTTCTCTCCAGCATCAATCCCAAGCCATTTCTTCGCAAGCGCTGTGTGCAACGCGGACTCATCACCAAGGTAATGTCGTAGCTCTGATGAAACTTCACCTCCCGCATCAGCGGATGAACTTGATGAAGCAGATGGCATCTTAGCGAGCGTCCTGGCGTTGGAGTATAGTGAAGCACATTCGAGATGGAGTTTTGCTAGTAAACCCGGTGGAGGGTGAGATTTTGGGAGGGGTGGACCGGGTGTTATGTTTGAATCGTAGAATGACCTAGAGAGGAGTTTTCGGATGGCGAGGGTTTGAGCGTCTGCTAGGGATAGTCTAGGAGGATAGCTATGAGTGCTATGATGTACGTGCTAAGAGGAGATTTACGCACTTTGCCAATGCTGTAATGACTTCTCGACTAAGATCTGGCGGCCTCGTGAATTTCGTAGTGGTTGGAAGGTTGTTGCTATTGAGATTCTCTTCCCACTCCACTAGGACCGTTTCGCTGATGTACGTGAACACTCCGCTTGCACGGCAAAGAAAAGACGTTGCATGTTTCAATCGATCATCTTTCGCCTCTCTCTCCGTTTGGGAAATGGCTCTGTCATGCTCATACATCCCGAGAGATCCCACGATCGTTCTTGCAAGATTGGATAGTGCAAAAGCATACGTGAGCAAGCAGCAGGCGTACTCGGCATGCAAGGAGGGTAGAGATATCCGAGGTGAGGAATGAAAGACGTTTGAGGAGAGGGTAGTTCGCCAGCTGAATACTTTTAGTTTGTCAACATGGTTTGGACATTGAATAGGAAGATGAAAGAATGATTGCAAACCAGGTTCAGATTTGAGTGCGATCTCGTCGTGTTCTAAAGATCTCATTACTCCGCGTAATTGAGGGATGTATTCCTCCAGAATCTATAAATACAAATGTTTCAGCATTCTTGTAGCCAATGTATATCGTCCTACCTTAACCAACGACAAATAATCCTTCTCTCCATCTGTTCGCTTGCTCTCTTTTAGAGTGCCTCGTAATTTCGCTCGAGTCTGAGTAGCCTCTGAAATATGCCGCGTGTAGAGTTTGTTCTCTCCAGGAACCAAGAGAAAGTCAGAGAAAGACACAGCGCCTGTGGTAGATAGCTCGTATAGAAAGGTGCTCATTGTGAGAACTCGGAGAGTAGGGGTGTCAAAGCTGAGGTTGGCGGTGATGCCGGCCCGCCGGGTCAATTATATGCTTGTTCAAACGAGCACCCGCCGTACGCGTAAAGCTTCAAGCTTCAAGAGTCACTCCGACATTCTAGTAAGTATGTTTTAGTAGGTAGGTACTGCTTTATTCATCAGCCCGAAGCTGGCTAAGAAACATAAATCATATCCTCACGCTCGAGTAAATGTTAACATACCCCGATCTCTCAGTCAGCCGCAGTTTAGAAATCACTTTCGAGTGCTTCCGTGCTCATGGTATTCAAAAATGAGGGCTGGTCTGACCAAGGTTATGGCATGATAGAACTCGTCTCCAATTTTACTCGGAGAGATAGGGCATCCGAGTGAGAAATTTCTTACTACAAGCTCAGGCTCATCGAAGTAGTTAGGCAGGCACTGAATTTCCGTTGCCTTGCTTTGCAGTGACCGTATAGGCTCGGGAGCCCGCTAACTTTGAAACTAGGAAAGAAGTTGCGTCAGGTCGCTATGACCACAGATCAACCTGCGGAAGATAGCTGTAATTTCAGCACGACTTTAAATTCAGATAGATCTTGGTGGATATTTGGCAGGACTTGACAAAGACTCACTAGTAGCTGCCGACTTCACAAGGGCAAGTCACCAGGCTCGAGATAGGCCGGAGCTTGGGTTGACAAGTGGCGCGTATACTGACATGTCGCAACTGCAAAACTTGGCACAGGCATAGACCCTCAGGTCGATTCGTTTGGAAGAAACGTAATTCAATGCGTTGAAAGTAAGTAGTACGTATAATTTACTTCATTATTGCTGTAGTAGCCGTAAGTACACACATTTAGTAGTGCCTGTCATTAGTTAGGAGAAATCCGGCCTCAGCTTGAGGAGCTGATTCTGGTCGTGAGTTGCCTGATTAATCGGCCCTTTTCCAGAGTCAATGATACAAAATTTGAAGCTGCAACGACCACGAAAAAGGTTTAACGGGCCCACGAGAAAGCGCGCGCGCAAGGAGTAGTTCTAAGCGACGGATACCAGCTCCCTTTGCCCAGTCCCGCCTTCGAGCTTGAAACGCAGCGAGTAGAGCCGACACTAGCGTCCATCTGTCGGCGGCCACACTCTAGGAGGAAATGTATGATGAGTTCTCTTGCACGTAGACGAGACGATCTGCTTGTTCACGTTGGTTCTCCGCTTTACCTCCTCTCGTCCGAGTCCTTGACTTGCGCCAATATATCGGTCAAACCTTGATTCAGTTTAAGATTAAACCTATTCGTTACAATAGCACCAGTAAAAAGTACTCCGAATGGATCGCTAAACTTTCCAGAATCTCCACCACTAGCACATTCAGATCGGGAGGCATGTGGACACGCGCATGATGTGGATTGAAACAGGGCCACGTCGTTGCAGTGAGGGTCAAACACTTCCATGAATATCCCAACTGAATCGCGCTAACGGCCGACTACAATTAATATAGGATGTAGTAGACCGCGTTACATTTCAGTAGACTCACGACCTGTATAATAGAAGCCCTGAGCGACGAGTGACAGTCATTCCAAAGCTCGTTGGCAATATCACAAGGTCCTGCGAGCCTCGCACTGTGTACAAAAGATGGCATACTACATTCAAAAGATCCATCCTTGACCCTTGACATCTATGGTTCCGAAACATCCTTGATCGCCGCCAATCCTACGGAAGTCGAATCCAGCGGATAATTACCAAAGCTCATCGTCTCAAGCACATACATACATAGCACTTTGGTAGAAATTGGATCGGCGGCAGGCAAGAGTGTGGCACTGGCACTTCTTCCATTCGTTATGACAGTGTTGATGTCTTCCGCATGCACGTGAACCTGACAATGAGCACAAGTCGTCGTTTTGGGATATCGGAAGAGTAAGAAAGTCATACATATCAACCCCAAGTCCCCACCACCGACGGTTTGACATTCGAAGCTAGGCACCGATAATCGGTGTAGCTGATATGTAGATTCGACTTGTGTGATCGATCCCCAGACTTCCGCAAAGCGGCAAAGCGAGATGTCCCTATCTGCTTCGCTCATATGTATGTATCAGTAGATATTGACAGAACTGAAATCCAGAACGTAAAACAAAGTCCAAGAATCAACTCACATGGGCTTAAAGGATGCTGAAACTTGGATGAAACCATGCGGTGCACCGGGTCTTAATCAAAACTTTGTTTTTTTCCCTCCTTCCTCTTGATACATATGTAGCTGGGTCTTCAGAAATTCTATGTATTACCGTTCAGCGCCAGCGCTCAGTACCTGCCCGTTCCCTGGTCGACTCGAACCTGATATTGTGCAAGACCACAGGGTGTGTCAGGTTGTCGTTTACACGGAAATCCTAGGAGGCCGAACACTCATCGCGAGAGATATGTATCAATAATGGAACTTTTCTTAGGATTGAACTACTTCACCGTCTTTTTGACACATGGACACGGACCTTGAGAGCGTATAGTGAATAGGGTCAACTTGATGTGGCGTCTGATGAGACCTCTTCAGCAGACGTGTACAATGATTGAAGTAAGGACACAGTATACCCGCAACAACGGAATTGAATACTTATCTGAGGTGTTTCGAATCTGAGAAAATCAGAAAGAATCAGGAGCGATTTGATACTGTGTGAGGAAATCTTCTTGTGGTTGCCGTTCGAGAGATATAATTCTTGCTTACTTCGGTTGCACGGTGTTTAAACCGATCGGCTGAAAGTTCCGTACACATCATCTTTTTCCGCCCATAGTAATACGTGACAGTCAGAGCCCTGTGGTTGCTAGACCCTGTCTGGACTTCAAACCTTAGAGCAAGGAATCGTAGAATTGCATGGATGTTGTGAGATCCAGGGAATTACAGGGAAAGTACTTAGGCACGGCGGTTGACAGCGGTTACCAGACTTGAGAGAGAAAGTAATCATTGTTTCTCCGTATCAGGTCCGTATGTAGGCGGTCGAGGCAAGCGAAACTAAAGGAGCTCCATGATGTGGGGGCTGCGGCAGTGCTATGAATCAGACCGGCGGCATCAGAATGTGCATTATAATATGTATGTGTGTGCGCATACCACCATTGGACGTCGTGACCGTGAACCGCCGGCAGGACGGGGAAGGGCTCGAACCTAACTCTGGCGATCTGGAAACCGGCGTTTGTCGTCATTCCTGACATCCTGTCTTATTTTGAGTTCTGAGCACGCGTGGAAAGGGGCTGATCAGAACAAAGAAGCGTCCAGTAAACTCCAGTAAGTAGTTGACATGCTCCAGAGGAGTAAGAGATGATAGGAATCTGAATGGACGTGTGAAGATTTTCGTTTCGAGTGAGGCTGGATTCACTTACTGAGGTAGTTCGCAGGAGATATAACAACCGTACATACATGCCGCAGTATGAAGATTGGGAAACCAACGTTGTTCGAAGCGCTTGCAGCTGATCCGCAGAACCCAGGCCGTTGGAGCTGTGCGGGAGGGATGACAGAACATGTCAGATATGCCGATTTTCTTTGAAGCTGAGCCCGACTTGCACGGTCATACTTGAGTGAAAGGCTTGAAAAACCCCGTCGACTTGCGGCACCTGATTCGTTCCGAGTAGCCTAAGCTTTTGAAGCCGTCAATACATACACGTGCGCTAAGAATGCTTGGAGAACGAGATAACGACGAGCACTCTTGATTGCGGAGGACACGGAGTAGGGAAGGAAGTAATTGATGCTGTCAGAGTGTCATTTTGCAGGCCGGTCCAAGCCAAAAAGACAAAAATCCAGATTCCAGTAGCTGGTAATAGCCGAGGGAAAGAATTGAAGCCCTGCAAAACCCTTGAATTTGAAATGTCGCGAACCCGCCTATCACCCGGCCACGCGCTCCCAGGTTTTTTGACATATCGTTATTAGGCTTTATACGGCAAATAATCTGAAGTATTGAGGTCAAATTTGAGTCAAAAACTTGAATAAGCACGCGGCAGGACCTGGAAATATGTATTCTGACGAATCTCCGATGGAGAGCAGGGCAAAGCGGGAACAATAAATACAAGAGGCCCAGCCCAAATGAAGAACAAGGCAACACGTGAAGACCGCCAGTAAAAATCGGCCCCCACCTGTGCTTTTGAAGAGCATATATCTTGACTGTGGGCTACGGTTTCATCTCTTGATCCTCTTCATAGACGTGCAAGTTAAAGAATCAAAAAAAAAAAAAGTAGAAGCTAGAGAAAAAAGGACGACTACAGGCAGAATGCCGTGGTCAGGATTGACTAGCCAACGTGGAGGTCGTTCTGAGCGAGTCGAGAAGAAAAAGAAGGAAAGCGACAGTCAGCGTGGAGGAGGAGCAGGAGAGCGAGGGAATAGTGTGGGCAATAGCATGGCATTGGAACTGGGCCGGCCGATCATAGACCCACGCGAGCTGTCAGCTCAGTAAGTCCATTTTCTCTACGCCAATTATAACTTCTATTCACTTTCTCTCGAGCTCATCGTCCGACTCGACGAGCTCCTCTTCTTCATCTTCTTCCATGCCCAATCTCCACGACATCAACGACACCTATCGCCATCGTGCTGACGACTACACCATCAACGCTCTCTCCTCYTTTTCATTTGGCAACGCCACCTCTTCCGGCTCCTCACTCTCATCGCCGGGTCCAGGTCCTCTCGACGACGAGGACGATGCACCACCAACGACAGTCGATGTTACACCGAGACCTTCTGTCATCGCTACCGGCCCTGGTGCTATAGAGCACGGGCACGATTATGGGTATGGGCGTGGTGGTAATTTCTACAATCATTCCCAAATTCGCAGTCATCAATCGCAAATTATTTCAGGTCTGAGACCATCTTCGAGGACGACAGAGGCGACGAGCTCGAGCTCACCGCCGTCCTCAAGGAACTCATCGCCCCGCCATGGTAACTCCAACGTTCATCATGGCAGCATGTATTCTACTTCCAATGCATCTAGGCATACATTCGGCACACCTTCTGCATCTGCCTCAGTGACTTCATTATCAAGTAGTGCCGTTCTAGGCGAGAGCGCGACTGGACATACATCTTCTGCATCCGCTTCCGACGATGCCCGCAACGCTTCCCGCAGTTCTCCACATCGTCGCCATCATGTGCGCGACGATGTCGAGTTCAGCAGTGATGACGACTTTTACGATTACTCTGACGAAGATGACGACGGTATGAGGATCGAAATCAGTTCTGCACGATTCAGCGTGAGCCGATATTCCCTCGGGTCGGGTACCGGGACTGGCTTTAACGGCGCTACATCTGGACGAAGAGGCAGTCTTCCAATATCTATACAGAGCTCCCTCTCAGCTGAAGATCCAAATGCTTATACACAGACCCAAGGATACCAGTGCGAGAGAGAACGGGAAGGAAGTGTTGCAACTTTGAGAAGGCCTAGTAGGAGTTTGGATGACGACGTCATGTTGAACGCTATGCAAGCCGCGAATATCACTGGTACTGCAGAAGCTGGTCCGGCGGGGAGTGAAGCGGATTGGCGTAGTCTCCAAGGGCGAGTCAGCTCCTCTTTAAACAAGCCACACCATGATCTTCCCTCTTCTCCCTCCCATGTTAACCCATCTCCTGCATCTATAGCGTTTGCTGGCCTCGGAGGCATGGAACCTCTCGTGGTGGGTGATACTTCTGCACCTGGCGGTGCTACAACTACCGAGGACGAATTCGACCTAGCGTATATAACTTCCTTCAACGACTTGTCCTCTCCCACCTCTGTACCCGATTTTGTTCGCCGTCCATCAGCTATCTCTTTATCCTCCCCAACCAGTCCATCCTCGCGAGGATCCAAAAACGTGTTGTGGTCATGGGGCCTCCCACTCATCGGCGCTGGTCGAAGACCAAGTACAGCAACTGTTATGAGTACAGCTACCTCTGGCAGCGGCGGCGCCATGTTCATGCATGATGATTCTTTTGCCAAAGGGCTGTTGAGGTGGGGTGGGGATGGTTACAGGGAGGAGAGGAAAGATTGGACATTCCGAAGGGATACGTCTTCTTCTTCTGCCTCTACCCCACCATCTGCCGATGCTCGCGGGCTTTCACCTGGAAAAGGAGAGAAATTGAAGAGGACTAGGACGACAAGTCACTCCGGAGGCAGGCTCTCTACTACGACGGCGTATACAATGGCGAGTGATGTTGGCGATGGTACACTATCTCTTCGTCTTTCGACTGCTGGCTCTACGTCGAACTCTCCTTCGGCTTCACCTGCCAGTGGTGCCACTTCTCTTAGTATTCATGAGGAAGGATCTGATAAGAAGGAGCGGGAGAAAGGTAAAGAGAAGGAGAGAGAAAAGGATCGCTTGCGGAGGAGCCCAAGTAACTGGAAAGGTATGCAGGTTGGGTCAGAGGAAGTGTGGAAGAACGACCTTGTGGGGTCGTTCACGGTCTCAAGAGAGGAAGTCGGAAGGCGCGGAGGTGAGCACTTATTTTGTTATCTTTCGTCGATGTTTTTTTATTCATTCACTGTCGTTTTGGTTCGCATATATGCTCTGTCCACACCCTCGAAACGTTACTTTGTTCTCGAAATCTCACACGCTACCGTATGCAGGTCAGGACTCAGCGAAAGGCCCGCAGCAACGTCTTCTTGTCCGGGACATTCGCGATCGCGACCCTACTGCACGATCGGAGCGACCTCCCGTCATAGTGCATAAACATTCTAAGGCCATGGCATTCTCCCTCAGCCGGAACTATAAGCCTCATCATCCTCGTACCTCCACCTCTGTTTCCAGACCGAGTAATACGCTGTCTGTGGGAACGGCAGCGTTCCGTGTTCCAGCACCGCCTCCTCCTCCAGGAAGGGACACGAAAGAAAGTAAAGAGAACAGAGCCGCTGGCACTCAGCAGCCCAGGAGTACTAGGATCATCTTACTTGCACCGAGGAAGGTCCAGGAGGCGTTCACAAGCACGACGACAACGAGAATGCTGCATGATTATGGATGGCTCTCGAGCACCGGAGCCGATCGGGGTGAGAAACATCGGGAGAAGGATAAAGAGAGGTATAGAGAGCGAGGTCACGAGAGAGATAGAGAAAAAGACAGAGACAGAGACAGGGAGAAGAGGCATACTGGTAGTAGTGGGGACCGCAAGTCTTCCAAGTCGAGGAGTAGGAAGAAGAGCTCCTCGAACCCAGGTGCTGCAGCTGCAGCTGATGCTCTGGGTGTCAAGAGCGAATCATCGGCCGGTGGTCTTGAAACCAGTCACGAAAGAGATACAGTTGGAATTTCTTCAGCCCCTGTGTATAGCAATTTGGCCGATGCTTACTCGAGTTCAACGTCAGCTTCTTCGGCGACGCACGAATCTAGTGTGGCTGGGACTTCCTCATCTCCGAATACTTCACTCTCTTCCCGATCAGCTACACGTCGTAGACGTCGGCGACACCGCGACCAAGATGGTTACTATGACGGATACGACCAAGAAGGTGAAGATGACGATGCCGATTCAGACCTCGATCCTCCTCTTCCTGCACGTACACCGCACAGTGAGACTTATGGCACCATCAATGCACTCGAACGGCAGCACCATGTCATGCAATTTACGGAAGGCAAATCTTCTTCGTTCAAACTATTTGACCGTATTACTGGTCGTTCTCGTACAGCTGGCCTAGATCCTGGGCTTGCCGCCATGCGTGCTGGCGGAGCCTCGTTCGAACCTCCGTGGTTGACATTCCCGCCAAGAGGGAAGCAAGAACAGCAGCGTCGAGTTGTTGATAATCTTAATACTTCCTTCAAGGACGTAGGGCTTTTGCCATCGACTCCGCGGGAGAAGAGTGGCAGACCGGGGAGCTCCAAAGGACTCAGTGGGCAAAAGAGCAGACGAACAGGACCTACGTCAAGCAGGAAAGCGTCTACTGCTGCCGCAACGTACGACGTTTTTGAGAACATTCCACCTGAATCGTTGTACATGCTATTACCACTCTGGCCTGGGGAAACAGACCATCACTCGCAGAAAGACTTCCCGTTCAAGCGGCCTCACATCCCCATAGAAGGGAGGCACTTTTTGCTCGTGTGTTATAAGGCTTTGGAGTCTCAGCCGGTGGTAGACCAACAGGCAGGTGGGAAGAGCGGTGGTTCGACTGACTTTGTGGACACCCTTATTGGCAGTACCCCGAATCCTTCGTCTCGCGCAAAGCACACCGACAGTCGAAATAAGACTCCTCGAATATCACCCACGTCTTCCAGCGACTCGACGAAACGAGTTAATGCAGGAGACGATCGGAATATACTCTTGCAAGGATTTCTTGTCACCGCTCGGCTGGTGAGCTACCACGATCTTCAGGGTTCAGGTGTACGTGTACCAGATGAGGGGCTGACAGTGAACGGACCCTTAGAGGAAGCGTTCAACTCGATGCCTATTCCTTTCGGACAGACAAGTTTAGGTCAAGGGGAAGAGATGATGATGCTGGAGACAATTATTGGTGTATGTCATTCTAGGGAGTCTGGTGTGGAGTTTGATCCTCAGGCGTTCATTGCACTACGGTTGTGTAAAGTGTTGAACCCATTACCCATGGGAACAGTGGCGGAAGAGTATGGGGAGGGTGGCCGGGAGTTTGCGCAGAGGTTGAGGCTGACGCCAGTAGGCATGGCCGTCATGGAGATGGCATGGATTGGAGGCTTGGCTCTAACAAGTTTCGGACCAGTGTGAGACTGGTTAATTTGAAGGCAGATCTTCACTCCTTCGTGATCTTTTTCAATGTATATGTAATTTTTTTTTGATTTTCGACACTGTCTCTTGATTCAGCTTTTTTATTTTTTGCATCTGCCGCTCCTTTTTGCTTTCATATTTTTCCTTTTGCTTCACGTGATCGTTCAATCATTCAATCCGTCGTCTACCTTTCCCTCACAGTTCTACACATGCAAACTCGAAGGCAAGGACGGTTGGACCCTCGCTCGCTGTAGCCGTAATTCACAACATATGAATCACTACTAAGTAGTACACATGATGATATGCGTAATATCCAAGGAGTTAGTCATCTCTCTTCTTCCAACGCTGGGAGCCATAGCTCCTCTACAAGGTCTCGAAGTCCCATATCAAACGACAAAGTGGCCGTCAGCCGCCATACATCCATTGTGGGAGGGCACCCCCAATGTTCCCCGTATCTCTGACAAGTGAAAGCAAAATCGATGAAGACAATCTCGAAAGAGCCTGGCATCACAGGTGATGGAAAGCAAAGGATTTGGTCCGCATGCCAATCTGTTTGCTCAATGCCTGCAAATTTTAGCGCTCGGACGCCGTGGCGAATCTGCGTGATCTGACAAAACGTTGAGAACAAGGTGGAAAAGATGGGTTGGTAACGTACAATATCCCTCTGCACGGGTTCTTTGAGACTTGGAAGATTGATATTCCAAAGAGACGAACCCTCGATGGCCTCCATGACTAAGCCATAGACTTGCCACCCATCAGGAAGGGTAAACTGGTGTGTACATGTTGAATAGATGAATACATTAGAGAGAGGTAAACTTACACGGTGAAACCCGTAGCAATGCGGGATTAGAGTTCCTTGCAAATGTTTCATTCGATCATAAGCCCCTTCCTCACGGCGAACCATGTCCTCCGCATAGTGAAGGGAAAGCAATCGTTTTGAAGGGTCATCATCCACAAAGTAGTCGTTGTACTTTGGTATCGGAAAACAACGTTCGTCAAAGAGTTTGACGCATAAAACCTGCGGGATTCCAGGAAAGTATCCAAAACATACTTGAGAGAAGTATTCTGGACCACTTCTTTTCACGGAAGTGATACGAAACTGTACGGCTCGTTTAAAAGCCAAAAGGTCGTCTACTGCCAGGTTTCTCGACCGTGGCGCGCGCTTAATTCTACGGCGAGTATTTTTGGGCACATTATGGTTTGGAAAAGGTGATCTCCAGACGTGATTGTACTGTTGAAATGCATGGGGAGCGAGACGTAACGTGTCTCCTTCACAGATACGGTTGGTAGAAGCATGCGCAGAGACCATCTTCTTCCATTGAAAAAAGGCAAGCCAGAAACGGGAATCACGTTGTAACGTGTAGAAGTCAAAGTCGCTGAACGAGCGGCATGTAGAAAGAAGGTCGGGTAACAAGGGAGGCGGGAGTGTCGGATTGTTGACGGCCCCTTGACAAGAAAGGGGATCGTCTTTCGGCCACTTGCGCAATAAACCCAGTTCCCTGGCAGCTGCCCATATGCGCTGCGTCAGTAATCGACGAACCGAATATTTCGTCACTGGATGTATTTCGAGAGGTAGGCGCCTCCCGGAGTCGGGTCCTGGTAACCTTAAATTTAAATTCAGGATGGCAGATTCGACGCCATCAGTCAAGACGGCGAAAGGACATGAGTTTTGTTCACATTTTTCGCGAAGGTCGAGAATCAAATGCTTGGTTAGGGCATCACAATTCAGTCTCGACACTCTGCAAGAGTCCAAACATTGACGCAATTGATCCCAGCGCACTAACCCGGGTGTCTAATATTCATCTGCATCAGTTCCTATTCGAAGGGAAACCATGGAAGCGCCGACATACTACGAAGCTCATGAAACACATGTGAATGGTCTGAGGGAGGGACGAAAGCTTTTCGACGACATTTTCGGGGACTACAACACTGCCCTGGACCCTATAAGGTACTTCTCAAATGCAGATAAATAGGACTGTCACACATTGTGTAGATCCCACTTACTGCCGTCATTGTTTTGACATTCCTCAAACTCAAGTAGTGGAAGATCTTCCTTCAAGAGATATCCGGTCGCCACTTGAAGCGCGGGCTCAACATACTTGGCAGCCGGCGAGTCTCTAGCTCAGGGGTGTCAATATTGGAACAAAGATGAGAAGGCAGGCCCGCACCTTGATCTAAGCAAACGAGAATCATCCTCCAGTGTGTAGTATTTCAGTCGAAGAAGGTGATCATTCAGCTCGTATGCATCCTGCTTAAATGCGGAGTGCCAGTACGAGACCCTCGCAGATGGATCTGTCTGAGAACAATCCTGCGCTGAAATACGACTTGGACCTGCAACTGGATTTATGGGGACCTCTATGTCCAAGTACTTGCCTGGAGAAATTTGGCCACCTCTGCCACAAAGGTCAGCAAAAATGATGACCAGAGCCTGGGATCGAAGATACTGCGAAAGGTCAGTAAAATATATAGCAACCTTCAATTGAACCAAAACCTCACCTCACGGATGACGAAATGGGTAGACCGACTTGACCAACATAGACGGTGGTTGGACCCAGACTACAAACGTTAGCCCTGCCAACGAGCGAGCTCTGTCATTCAATGCTTAGTATTATAATCATAAATTGTGACATCCGCTTGGAGACTGCTATGAAGCGAGCGAAGAACGTAAGGATCCACAAGCGGCAGCTTGCAGGGTGAGTAACTCCGAACGCCGGCCGAGCGTGCGACAATTTGAGATAAGAATTCCGCCGAGTTCCTTGGATGTTCCGAGCGCTCAGTGAGTTTTCGGATATTCATACTTCAAGTCAACCTCCAGGTGTTCAGTATTAGCAGCGTTGAGAAAAAGAATTTAATAAGTACATGATTGAAGCTCTAAAGAGTCGCCGGCTCAAAGCAGGTTGAGTACATAGAAGGTAAAAAAGAATCAAGTCTACATGAAGAGACTGCGCAGGAGACTATCATGGTACAAGTATGGTGAGTGTCTTCAAAGAGCGTTACTTCAAGTCTGAGAAGTTCGGGTCCATCGTCTTCAAAATTTGAATAATAACTTCAATATGCTCACTGGTAAATTAGAGTTTCGTCTTTGCCGTCGATCCAACCAATGCTTCAATATCTTTGTACTTGTAGTAGGACTTCAAAGATTCCGGATTTGCTACCGTACCACTCGGTTTGATATTTGAACCCGAAACTATCTGCTTGACCGCAATTTCGATCTTCTTACCATTGACAGTATACTGCAAAGAGAACTCTTCTCAGGATCCATCCATTTGGGAAGAAAGGTAACATTGGACGTACTGGTATATCCTCTACAGTGAAAATGTACGAAGGAACATGCCTCGCGCTTAGTGCTGTTCGGATCGCATTTCTAATCTCCGATTCGAGTGTCTGCGTAAGAGAATGACCGGGTCGCATCTTCAAGAACAGCAAAACACGTTCGTCCTTGTCCTGAGGGCGACGCTGTCCAACACAAAGCGAGTCATCCACACTTTCTTGGAATTTTTCGATGACAGCATAGATTTCTCCGGAACCAAAACGAACACCGCTTGGGTTTAGCACACCATCACTAAGAAAGACAACAAAGAGTTACCACACCGCCGGAACAGTGTATGTCACTTTTGGAAAAACTGACCTGCGTCCAAGAATGATAAGTCCTTTCGTTGCGGGATTGACGACGAGAAAGTCGCCTTGTCTCCAGATACCTGATTCCCAAGTTGATGTGATCACCAATAGACTGAGTGCGAAATGACATACCAGGATAGAAAGTGAAGTAGGTTTCCCTGAGCTTTTTCCCATCCGGAGTGTCGCCCCAGAATGCGACAGGGATAGATGGATGGGGACGGGTGCAAACCAGTTCGCCCGGTTCACCGGTGTGCTCTATATTCTTCCCTTCAGGATCGAAGACCTCGACCTTCATGCCCAAGGATTTTCCCTGTATTTCTTTGTATAGTTTGAGCCTCGAGACGAGATAGAAATAAACAAAAGTGTATACCTCCAACATGCACAGGCAAGCTAGGAACCCCAGTGACGACTGAGCTCTGGTGAGAATACAAAATGGCAGGTTAAAATAGATCATTGGCTTACAGCCACCGCATATGTCAGTCCCACCAGACATAGAAACCAGCTGAATATTGCCACCAAAGGCTTTGTGAGCCCATTCGAAGACCGGAGGTGTCAGTACGGCGCCTGTAACGACCATTCCCCTGAGAGCTTCGAATGACCCAATTTCAACTGAAAAAAAGGTGAGCGGCTCATCCCACTTAATGAATGGTTTTTAGCTCACGCGGCTTCAAGTTGCGACCCTGTACTTCAGCGAGGAAGCGGGGACTTGTACAAAAGTGAGATACACTTTAATGATCGTCATTACTGGTCACTTTGGATAATACTAAGGCCACTGAGACCGCAGCTCACCCTTGGTCACTGATAAACTTTAGGTACGTTGGGATGTCGGGATGGAACGGCGAGCCGTCGTAAAGGATGAGCCTACACCCTATAGAAAGTGCCGAAATCATGAATGTCCACATCATCCAGCCAGTCTGCGTACTAAATGAACAACAGAACTGCACAAAGAGGAGAAAATCTCACCGTAGTATACTGGAAATACGTGTCGTCTAAATTGATATCTAGCGCAAGGCGAATGTCCTTCAAGGTCTGCATAAGAACACCCTACCAGAGTAATTCCAAGTTCAGCAAGTTCCAGACAAAGACATCTTGAGCCCTTACCCCGGCGGAATGAACGATACATTTTGGTGGGCCAGAAGTGCCGGAGCTGTAGAGAATAAACAACGGTTGGTCGAACGGTAATTGTTCGAAAATGAGTTCGCTGTTGGGATCTCCAGTGGCCAAGAACTCCGACAAAGTCACACTGTAATTCTGAATTCGTCAGAGAGCCAGTAATTGTTGTAAAACACGTAAACCCTCACGTATTCAGGAGCCCATCGGGCTTAATATCCTTCCCCGTAATCGTACTAGGAAGCAAAATAGCACGCCGAAGACCTCTTTGGCTGAGATCCTTTATGACCTCGGAGATTTTGGGTACGAGATCTACAGTTTTCCCTGCATACATAACTTGAGTTTCTGCAAAGACTAACTTGGGCCGTATTTGTCGGTAACGATCCAGAATTCCCTACAGCATAAGATCTTGTTAGCAGCTGAATGACGAATGAGAATGGCTTCTTAGGCACCTGCGTTCCCATGTCCGTCGCTGTACTCGAGAATATACCGCCAATACTAGCCGTGGCCAGCACGATTGTGATAGCTTCAATAGAGTTCGTAATAATAGCTAAAACACGCATACATGAGGCATAGCGTAGTAATGAGATCTTTGGATAACGTACCAGCGACCCTATCCCCCGCTGTCAGTCCATTCGCCCTCATGGCTGATGCCATGATGCTAACTCTCTGCCTCAAATCTCGGTATGAATAATTGACGACTCTGCCTAATTCTCCGCTAGCTGTACACGCGATACTATCGTCGTTTCTCCATAGCAAGTTCTCTGCAAAGTTCAGTCGGGCACCAGGAAACCAGGTAGGGACTTCTGGCAAGCGGCCTTTCGTGATGATCTAATGGCAAGTACTAATGAGTTGATATTATAATTTATTACAAGCGCATATCTTACCTCCGTGGGAGGCACCGAGTAGATAATTCGAAGGTATTTCCATAAGTCGAGCCAGAACGTATAGTCTTCGGTCGAGTACTTGTGAAGATCGTAAAAGTCCTCTGTTGTAGGGAATTTCTGGGTCAGTCAACGGCTCACTTGTCTAGAAAGAGAGCCAGAACGCACTAAGATTCAGACCGTGAGCACGGTTGATCTGCCGCCGAAAGAGTTCAACATTGGTGAACTGAGGCTGAGAGGGTTTCCAGAGAAAACGTGAATGTTCAAAGTAGGTCATAGCAGCAGTGGTGAGAGACGGGTTAGGACTGGGTTAAGAACCAAAGCCAAAGCTTTAAAGATCCGGTGGGGCCCCGCATCAGGCGCCTGTGACTGAATTTAGACAGGCCCGTTAATGAATGCCTATGAATGCCGACAAGTACAAGTGCTCGCCCCGGTCAGACAATGTGATCTTCCGTTTGATCCATTGAATAACAGATTGACAAGGATGAGCTTGTTTAGCAGATTTGATTTTTCAAAGAAACATTATGCTGTAAGATGAGTATGGACTCAGAGCTGGAATGGAAAAACGGAAGTTGGAACGTGGAAGTGAATTCGTAACGTAAACGCGTGACCATGGGAAAATCAGACACGTCTCTGAGTCGATGGTATAATCTCTATAGTGAACCGTACGGTAACGAGTTGTGTTTGAGCTTGAATTCAAGCTTCAAACTGCCACATTTACCAGCCTGAGGCCGCAGAGTTCAAAAACGATGAGTTGTTCAAAGAAAACTACAAAAAAAAAAACTCAGCTCGCGGTTCGCACCGCGCTATCCTTCATCAAGTAGGTCTTCTAGTCTTCTCTCCAGCTTCTTGAGTTCAATGAAGTAATGATACATGATACATAAGAGTTCTAGTGGTAATCTTAGCTGCTCTTGTATTCACAAATCGCGCAGTATCGACGTGATCATCAGTATAAAAAGTCATCAGAGTCAGAAATCGCTGATCATAGAAACGAAAATAACTCAAGAATGTCCTACACAATAGGGCGGCGGCGGTTTCGAGATGCTAGTACCATTGGATTGTTGAGATTGGCTCGACAGAAAACGCGCATGAGATGCACCAGTAAAACTGAAATGAGACACAGCTAGATCCGCCATGTCAGAATGATCATCTTGAACTAGGAACGGCGATATCATTCGACGCTGAGCGGAAGAGGCGTCTCTTCGCCTTCTTCGAAGCCATATGACAAGTGTAAATGTCACAGCTATAGCCACAAATGCGGCAGCACCCACCGACCCTCCAATCACTGCAGCATGAGTTGAGTGGCTAGTAGTAGAGGTTGAAGAAGGTAGTGGCTGATTTGAAGTATTAGCGCTTGCTCGAGCGCTCGAAGCAGCCGGGGTCGGTGTGGTTCCACTGCTCAGTGAACTCGAGTTATTGTCGTCATCGGTTGTAATGCTGTTATAGAAAACGATGTATATGAGACTTGGAGCAGATGACCCGAAAGTTATCAGGCGTACATTAAAGCATCCATCAAGGAATGTGTACCTCTCGAGACGACAAGAGTGTGCTGCTGGTTGGCAAGATTAATTTGACTCCATTGAATGCTCGACTGTACGGTGGGCCCCAAATTAGCAGCTTGCGGGTTTACGGAAGGATCTGTCAGGTTCAAAATGGCACTGGGCTGATCGTCGAGGGTGAGGATGGTCGTGACATTGAGATTCCATAAACATTCAAAATAGTATATCGCGACACCTTTGAGATGAGTTCATTCAGGCTTTGAGCAATCTAGTGTATGAATGAAGCCCACCTGTGAAAGTGAACACGACGGTATCGCTTTCACCTTGACTATGCGCCTGAGTTCCCCCGTGGAACAGAGTGGATACATCATTCTTGCTCCAGGCTTTTTGGACAACGTCAACCCAAATTACAGGTAGTGGTCAGAAAAGGACTGGTAGGGGCCGTGAAGCTACGTACCATTTCCATTGTATACCATCTGCGAGCTGGTCTCTTCGAAAGTTGTGTTCGTTAAAACAGCACGAGCACATCGGTTGGTGGCGAGTGATACAAGCAAAATTACGCTTGTTTTCAAGACCATGACATTGAGCATGAGATTCGTTTGTGTCAGAAGCGTGGCATTGAGAATATAAGGTCGTGAGTGTGGCCAAGATATAACATGACATCGCTTAGAGTTGCTACCATGATGCAGAAATTTCACTACCGCGGTCACCAAAAACAACTTGAAACTGCCTTAGATGCATATGTAAATTAGTACCCCAGGATATAGGTTCGTTCCAAGCCGCCTCTTCGTTTTGTTTGTGAACAAACAAAGATCTTACTGCTTTAGGCAGTTTCACGTGGAACGTGAAGACCTTCGAAGAAGGGGCTTGTAGCAAAGTCTGCTTAAACCACCCCCCTCTTCAACACTCATCTATGTCTGTCCCTCTAACTTATACTTCCTATAAACTATCACAATGTCATTACTGGATGTCTGACAACATCTTACAACACTCTTTTGTCCAAATACACCTTCTATTTGCTGTGAAAACTACGTGTCAAGTTGAGCCTCAAGATAGTTAGTCTCAGGGCTGGATGCAACAATGGTTAAGCAATAAAACCTTCGGTACGTGTTTTTTTGGGCCGCAATCCAAGCTATGAACTTAACATTGTGCCTGATGCAATTTCTAGACCTTTTGGCCCTCGGAACACGCAATAAATCAGAGATTCAGACTAAACCACCTATCCTCTCGGGTCTCATTGACCACTCCCCTCAACGTACTGAGCCCTAATGTTTGACCAAAATACATCACCATCGTCACATCCTAGTCAGAAAGCGACGTCTATTACCCTGCAGTCTCATCGGAGAACTTCTTACAATTTTTACGAGCTGAGATGAGGAGAGAGCTCTGCCTTTTCTCATCATGTAATATGTATGACATAAGACCCTCCAGATAGTCCTCGCAACTACTAGGTTGCGAAATGCCATGCACTAGCAGAATTCTACCTTATAAATTGTTGTATATAATTCTTGGATGTACAAAGAAGCTTATGACAACTTCTTGAGGCACCGGATTGAGATACAAATGAGCAACGCTCACAATATTTTCGGGTCTTGATTCGGAGACATGATCCTCATTGCAGCAAGTATATCACAAGTTACACATTAAACAAATAGATAAAATTTGTATAGAATTATTCTACAAGGTCTCATAGGTAGTATCAGCAACTTGGTAAAGGCATCTTCAGCTGTTGAAGACGAAGTAGACTTCGCCAAAGAAGGGGGTAGCATCAACGGACTTTACTACAAGCCCCTTCTTGCGAAGGATCAGCCGGACTATGCCGGCCCGGAGCAAGGGCTTGCTCCGAACCTACCCAGGATATCAGGAGATGTACTCGCCCTTCATTGTCTCCACAGTAATTTGTTAAAAGAATAAACTATTCAGATGTGAGCGCCCGCCATCTGATGGAAGCCAGTCTGCCAATGATTTGAACCTAATTTTTCAATTCAGCACTCGGATAGGATAGAATAGAATACGGCACGGTCCCTAGACAAACGCCGTATTGAACAAGTTGCTTACACATTTGAACTTTTTGCTGGTGACGATGTAGATGAGATATGATGATGCCAAGAGGTCCAACTACCGTCTTCAGGATCATAGCGTGAGATGTGTCCAAGCGCAGCCTGAGCATGGTATCAACGAGTTTAAAAGACTTGAACATATCATCGGCAGCATGATTGTTGCTCAGCTTAGCTGAGGCTAGCGCTCAAATTCAAAGTTCGAACTATGAGTTTTGTCACGTGCGTGCTGATGTACCTGCTGGCTTGAAGTCGCCAATATTCGAACGACCCTAGTCCAAAGGCAATTCGAGTAGTATTTGAGCTCCAAGCTTCAAGCTGCCACATGTATCAGACCGCAGAGTTCAAAAACGATGAATGTATATAGGCGGGCACCGCACCTAGTTCAAAAAAAATACTAAACACAACCTCGAGTCGCAGTTCGCGCCGCGCCGCGGCTATCCTTCATCGGGTAGGTCTTCTAGTCTTCTAGTTCCTCCAGTTTCTTGGGTTTAGTGAAATTTAACGATACATGATACATAAGACTCGTTCTAGTGATAATTCTTAGCTGCACTTGTATTCACAAATCGCGCAGTATCGACGTGATCATCAGTATAAAAAGTCATCAGAGTCAGAAATTGCTGATCACCGAGGCGAAAATAATCCAAGAATGTCCTACACATAGGGCGGCGGCGGTTTCGAGATGCTAGTACCACTGGATTGTTGAGATTGGCTCGATGGAATCCGCGCATGAAATACACCAGCAAAATTGGGATGAGACACAGCTAGATCCGCCATGTCAGAATGATCATCTTGAACTAGGAATGGCGATATCATTCGACGCTGAGCGGATGAAGTACCGTGTGCAGAGGCATCTCTTCGCCTTCTTCGAAGCCATATGACAAGTGTAAATGCCACAGCTATAGCCACAAATGCGGCAGCACCCACCGACCCTCCAATCACTGCAGTATGAGTTGAGTGGCTAGTAGTAGAGGTTGAAGAAGGTAGTGGCTGATTTGAAGTATTAGCGCTTGCTCGAGCGCCCGAAGCAGCCGGGGTCGGTGTGGTTCCACTGCTCAGTGAACTCGAGTCATTGTCATCATAGGTTGTAATGCTGTTATAGAAAACGATGTATATGAGACTTGGAGCAGATGACCCAAAAGTTATCAGGCGTACATTAACGCATCCATCAAGGAATGTGTGCCTCTCGAGACAGTGAGAGTGTGCTGTTGATTGGCAAGATTAATTTGACTCCATTGAATGGCCGACTCTACAGTGGGCCCCAAATTAGCAGCCTGGGGGCTTACGGAAGGATCTGTCAGGTTCAAGGTAGTACTGGGCTGATCGTCAAGGGTAAGGATGGTCGTGACATTAAAATTCCAGAGACATTCAAAATAGTATATTGCGACACCTTCGAGATGAGCTCAATCAAGCTTAGCAATTTGGTACATCAGCGAAGCTCACCTGTGAAAGTGAACACGACGGTGTCAGCTTCATCTCCACTATACGCCTGAGTGTGCCCATGGAAAAGGGTGGATTCATGGTTCTTAGTCCAACCTATTTGTACAATGTTAATTCAAATTACAAGCAGTCCTGGTAGAGCCGAAAAGTTACATACCATTCCCATTGTATACCATCTGCGGGCTGGTCTCTTCGAAAGTCGCGTTCGTTAAAACAGCACGAGCACATCKGCTGGTGGCGAGGGATACAAGCAAARTTRYGYTTSTTTTCAAGACCATRRYATTGAGAATGAAGTTCGTCTGTGTCAGGAGCGCGGCCAAGATATAGCATGACACAGCTTAAAGTTGCTAAGGTAGAGGCAAGCGGGATCCATCACCTTATGTCATCACTTATGTAAGCCCCTAGATTAGGGTTCCCACGGCCAAATTCTGGGCCTCGAAAAATCCGGGTGGTTCATAATGACTGGAAAATGACTTTGAAGAAAATTGAAAAAATTTTATTTTTGTCAACCATTAAATATCAATCTCTTGACTCAGTTCAAGCTCAGTAGCAGTCTGAATTAAGGCCTGGGGGGGTATTGCGCTGCAATATCAACTGATAGAAGTGCAGGAGGAAGGCATGATATCACCTGATATCACCCAATTTGGTAAGTAGTACGGCGTTCCGGCTGTTGCCGAGCGTGTGAATGCTTACATAAGCGGCCAAGTCCTGGGGTCGCTCAGATGAAAATTGCTCCAAACGTTGAGAAAACACTTTTTACAAAAGCAGAAAAAGGGGGGAATTTTTTGACTACTACTCAACAAGGAGTCCATGTAATTTAATTCTGACTCCAGAGATACCTTCCTTCAGCCTTCAAGTATCATCCCCAGTAACGATTTTAGCAACTGTCAAGATGGGGTGGAGCAGTTATGGTCGTCGTTCATCAGTGCACCTGCTTATGTAAGGGGGTGATGGAACCCGCGTGCCTCTACCTTATCATCATGCATTTCACTACCGCGGTCACCAAAAACAACTTGAAACCGTCTTAGGTTATATGAGAGGTCCACCGCTGTTCATCATTATACCTATGCATATGTAAACCAGATACCCCGGTATATTAGGACTCGCCCTTCATCGTCTCCGCAGCAATTTGTTACAAGAATAAACTATTCAGATGTGAGCACCCGCCATCTGATAGAAGCCAGTCTGTCAATGATTTGAACCTAATATTTTCAACAGTCGGATCGGACAACTTGCTTAAACGTTTGAACTTTTTGCTGGTGGCGATGTAAATGAGATATGATGCCAAGAGGTCCAACTACCGTCTTCAAGATCATAGCGTGAGATGTGTCGAAGCGCAGCATGGTATCAACGAGTTTAAAAGACTTGAACATATCATCGACATCATGATTGTTGCTCAGTTGAGCTCAGAGTTACTTCACGAATTACTAACTTGATTGATGAGGCGTTATGCATGTCATTTGCTTTTGATCATTCCGGAAGTGTTCCTGCAACTGTTTCCTGTGGGTAAATGTGTATATAGGCATTGGTATAGACGACTCACCAGCGCTCCAAGGAAAGAGCAAGATTCATTTCTTCGTAATGTAAGTAGGTCAGACTCCGTAGATACTAAACCGAGGACGGGAACACTAATGAAAATGCTATTGATTCGATGGGAGCTTTCGGAAAGAGCTTTTTGTGCATGCTTACCTGCTGGAAGTCGCCAATATTCGAACGACCCTAGTCCAAAGGTACAGCTCTATAGCTCTACTGACATTGGGAGTCGAGACTCGAGATGTAAGAGCAGTCACACAGCCACAGTGATCAAAGCTGGTCGAATCACACGCATAGCCTTAGTCCTGACCTTAACCCTAACCACCGCCTGCTCTACTACGCTCTACGCATTCTACGCATTCTACGTAGTACTTCGTCCTACACACCATGAGTTGGTCTGGGTGAGTATTTACTTGTATGTATATCTGGATGTATTCTAAATTTCTATAGCTTCAAGAAGTCTGTAAATCGGGCGGGTACAACGGTAACCTTGATGTCATCTTACTCATTCTCACAAGATCAAGTATTAATCCATGTACTGGCGTCTAGCTCCTCCAAAAGACGGGTCAAATTGAGCGAACGATTGATAGAGAATTTGCTGATGAGGAAGCAAAGTACCGGACGTGCGTCTTCTACCCACATTGTGTGCCAGCTGCTCGAGAACTGATCTATTTCACGGTGTTTCGCTTAGGTTTGAGAAGGAATGCCAGGCTCTGCAGAAAGATAGTAAAGCATACTGGGACGCTATGAGAGGTTCGCCTAAGCCTGTTTGCTGATTGAACGAACCTCATGCGCGAATTCACTCTAGCAATGACCGCAGCCCAGACTAGGATAGCAGACACGCTCGAAGTTTTCTACGGGTCCGCCGATCGTACCTCTGAGGGCGCTATGGCATCACATGCATATAAAAGATCCGTGGATGATCTGGATGGAGGATTTGGCCGGGAACTAGTGCGTATTGGCTTGTCACTTTGACAGCTAGCCTAACCTTACCGAGACAGGATGCACCTTACCGCACTGCGATATCCGAGCCATTGGGGAAGATGTGTGCGTACTTCCCGGTTGTAAATGAACATATTTCTAAGCGTAACAAAAAGGTGAATCCTTTGTATTTTTTTCCTCTGCGATATAAACTAATCAGTACTATGGACAATGTAGCTCCTAGACTACGATGCCGCAAGAAGTAAATACCGAAAGCTCACGGAAAAACCTAGTGAAGATCCGACAAAGCTGCCCAAGGTGTGTGTGCTACGCTTTGTAGATGCTAACAATCTGTCTCAATCATTGCTGCAGGCCCAACAAGAAAATGAGGATGCTAAAGAGGTTTTCGATATGCTCAATGATCAACTCATCGCTGAGCTACCCCAACTTCTTGACCTTCGTGTGCCCTACTTCGATCCTAGCTTTGAGGCAATGATTCGTATGCAAGCCAAGTTCGCGGAAGAGGGATATGAGAAGCTAAGCGGTGTACAACGGTGAGACTGATCTGACACGCCTATTCCGCTTATTTGCTAAACAATGAATATACCATAGATACTTTGATGATAGTGTTAGGGACGATTATGCGGCAGGTCAGTTGGACGCTCAGGTGGAAGGGGTTCTTCAGGAAATGAGAGAGCTTTCTATATGCGGCGCTTAATTTGGTGTATATAGTGTATATAGTGCTACATGGTCAAGTGTAATAGCAATTGGACTTTTGTGTACAGTTAATCGCGGCTCTTGTATTTCAGACTTGCGTTGCACGCCGCACGGGCCACGGGGTAAGCACGCTTTGACGCGTTACGTAAGTTTTCGCGTTGAGACCTCCTGTCTCTCGTCTTTTGTTCGAGCTCTACTCCCTTTTCTTCTGAACTTTCATGGATAACAAGTATTTCTCTTGTTAGTATACATCAAGAACAAGTCAGATTCCTTTTTTTCTCTCTTTTCGAGAAGAGATTTTCTGATATGTAACCTAGTTTCAAGATCAACATTACCAATTTAAAGATAACATGGCTTCACCACCATTACCGACTGGTCCTACTCCAAATCTCTCTAATTTTCAATTCAAGATGATAGGCCGCCAACCAGCTCTTCTCAATCGACTTTCAGCACTATCGAACGCTGATGCACGACTATCTTCTCCTCCCAGCCCTCTTGAGGATTCAGAGGACGAGGCTAGACCCGAAGCTTCAAGTTTTGCTTCTGTACCTCTCACCAGACCTTCTTTACTTCAGGCACTATCTTTGGATGCGGACGTGCCTATGTCCGACTCTACAGTACCCGCCAAAGGTGCTCAGAAGATAGACACTTGTATGCCAGAAAACACTGTTCCTTCAGACAAAATTGTCTCTCAATCTTCCCGGCTTTCCGACGCATCAGGCCGACTCACAAATTCCCCTTCCACTCTGTTGTTAAATCATTTTCATGATGGCAATCGCCTCCCATCAGATTCGCCTCGTCTTCAGTATCCCGCCGGCGCTAATGCAGAAAGTCAGTTACAAACACCGACGCGCACTCCATCTCCTCTATCCATCAAGAAAGAGCTATCTAGCTCGAAAGCATTTTTCCCTGCTCCTGATACCAACTTGAATGCACCCCCTATATTTCCATCTACTCAACCTTCATCACACTCCTCACCCTCACAATCCCCTGTTACTCAATCTGATCAGCTAGCCTCTGCCACGATGTCTACGTCAACGTCTACACAAGCTTCATGTACACCTTTCGTGTCCCTCAAGAATATGCACGCCTTTCTTTTGTCTTCCATAACTTCCTTATCTCAGGCGACAATCAGCCAGTCCGATGCCATTTCCAGCTCTAATTATGTGTCCCATGACGCGGAGACTTCTGTTGAACAGCAAAAACCTATTGAATCTGTGTCAAACACTATCACCACCGCTCTCTCCCTCGTCAAGTATGCCCATACCCTTGCCGAGAGTTCCCTTCACTCTGCGGAAGAAGCTTCTAAAGTAGCTTCCGCCTCCCTTTCTGCGGCGAAGGTGTCCTTTGACGCTATCACAAAGGCAACAAATCTCGTTGAAGAAGCTGCCTCCTCTGTTGATGAGAAAGTCGCTGAATGGAGGAAGAAAGAAATAGAATTGAAGGAGAAGACGGCAGAGTTGCAGGAAGGTTTAACTAATCTGGGTGAATGGATCAAGGACCGGGAAAAAGACCGGGCGAAGAGGATACAGCTGAGAGACGAGGCAAGGGAGCGAGAAGCGAGGGAGCGAGAGGCAAAGGAGCTAGAGGAGAGAGAGCGAGAGGCACAGTTGTTGGAGGAGAGAGTGCGAGAGGCAAAGTTGTTGGAGGAGAGAGTGCGAGAGGCAAGCGAGCAGCAAGCCAAGAATGCTGCTGCGACATCGCAGAGGGAAGCTTCCATTGTGACAGTAGGACCTGCTGCTACTGAAGTCCAAGACAGCATGCGAACGTTTGTAGAAATGGTTGACATGACTATGGTTCATGAATCTGCCAGCACTTCCCTTCCCATTAACGAACGAAGCCAAGAGGACAACGGTAACAATGAAAGCAGAGATGAACTCAACACTGCTTCGGTACCTTCTCCTTTGGACGAATATCTGCGCCATGAAGAAGAAAACTTGCGCCACTTGCGAGAGGTCGAAGCTGTAGCGAAAAGAGCACGTGAAAACGCCGAGAACGTGTTCGAGCAACGACGCAGGGAGGAGGTTCGAAGGAAAAAGGCAGAGGAAGAAGAGCGTCAAAAAAGAGCTGCTGAACACGAGAGACAAAGAAAGCTGGAGGAAGAACGGAAGCGCAAACAAGAAGCTGCTGAACAAGAGAGACAGAGACAGATGGAGGAAGAGCGAAAGCGTAGACAGGAAGCTGCTGAACAAGAGAGTCAGAGACGGATGGAGGAGGAGCGAAGGCGTAGACAAGAAGCTGCTGAACAAGAGAGACAGAGACAGATGGAGGAAGAGCGAAGGCGTAAACAGGAAGCTGCTGAACAAGAGAGGCAGAGACAGATGGAGGAAGARCAAAAGCGTARACAGGAAGCTGCTGAACAAGAGAGACAGAGAYGGATGAAGGAAGAGCGAAATCGTATTGCCGCACAAGAGGAAGCAGAACGTCGTCGCCGTCAGGCCGAAGAGGAAGAAGGKAGACGGAAGGCTATAGCAGAAGARGCTGMRAARYTMCGYCTRCAAGCGGAGGAGGAGGAGCGTCAACGTCAGGCTGAAGAACAGAAGCGAGAAGCAGAACGAGCTGAGAAACTCCGGCTTCAAGCGGAGGAAGAGGAGCGCCAACGCCACGCTGCAGAGGAACAACTAAGACTCGATACTGCTCAAGCTGAAGCGGCTCTCCGCCAAGAGCTCGACGCGCGCGCACAGCAAGAGAGAAGACGTGCAGAGATTTCAGAAGCTAGGAAGCTTGACCAGCACGAGACCGCGCTCAAGATCAGGGCCGATAGAGCGAGACGGGGGGGAAGCGTTACGTCGCCTGATGTCGAACATGATGCCTCTCCCATTACAACTTTGGCCCCAAGGGCATCGCGACCATCTACGCCTACCGTTTTCTCTAGTTCTAGCTTGAACCCCGTTAGCCATTCTATGGCAACTTCTGCTTCGCCTCCAGCTCAAGTTCAAGACGTCTCTGAGCAGACATCAGTTCTAGCCTCTTCATCCCCTGCTTTCAATGTTCCGAAATTGAGTAAAAAAGAAAGGAAGCGGGCCAAGGCGGCACTTAGAGAGCAACAACAATCCGAAGTCGTGGTCTCGGGTGGCGTAAAGCTGGGCACGAATAGTTCGACCTTGTCTTCTCTACGGGTAGGGGATCTTCCCAGTGCCATTAACGACACTCAGGGACCTTCTGCCCCTCGACAGCCTTTGTCTACACCTATTCTTCCTACAGTTCATAACTCTCAAACAAGTGCACATTCTCAGCTCCAACTCCCTGGCACGTCTTCCCAGTCGCCGACTTCTACAGAGGCTCCCATGGTTTTTACCAATTCCAGCGACACCACCGATAGTGTCAGAATCCCCATCACTCCCTTTTCATCTCAGACTAATAATGTTACTCGTGATGTCCAAGCGACTAATCTAAGATTTATTATGGAAGCGAAAGGTAAAGTCGCTGCCGGGGGGAAGAAACACAAGCCTGCACCTGCGTATAACATACCACTGATCAAGAAAGAAGAGAGCAATGATGATGATGCGTCGTCAATTTTGCAGCAAGCGTCTCAAGGGCCTATCTCCCCTTCCTCTAACGCTCAACCTTCTACTCACCCGCCGCCGACACCTGTGTCTCACCCTCCGCTGACCAACATGGGTTCTGCCAGCTTTACCGAAGGGCAATCCTCTGTAGCTAGGGAGCCTGCACCTCCTGTGAAGCCTAGGAATGAGCCTCCGAATACCAGGAAACCGGGTTCTGTAGCTGCCCACAAAGCTGCCCCTACTTTGACGCATCCTCTGCCTCCTCAACCAGTAAATACAAGGACTGCTTCGTTAGCTCCGCCTACCGGTCCACGAGCTGATAACCCACGTAACATTGCCGGACCATCTGCCTTACCCCAGGCTCAGCTTCACGCTGCACATCCTTCTGCAGAAGAGGTGCGAGATCGCGTCCTACGTTGTTCGCCAATTTCTCCTGACCTTCCGGGTGACGGGGGATGGAATGGTGTCCGGGTGAATGATGATGGTTCTTACCAAAGTACATCCGGCCATATAATGAGTGAGCGCGAAACATACTCCGATCTGCCCAGTAGCAGGGACGCTTATCCTGCACAAAATTCTCGGAGAAGCTGGAAAGGATATGACCATTATTCTCCACCACGAGCACGATCACCACGACCGCGTGCTGCTCCCTCACGTAGTCCATCGCCTAATCGTTCAGCACGTGTATATGGAGACAATATTCGCCCTCGTACTCCGTGTTCGCCTTCCCCGCCTCCTCCGCGAAGGCCATACAGAAATGCGGGACCTGCACCCCGGGGTGATAGATACGTACCCGCCCGATACAACTCACCCCCCCCTGGTCGCGGTCGTCGAAGTGACAGCCCTTCTACTCCCCCTCCTCCTGTGTCGTCCCATTCAGGCATGAAACGGCCTCGAGAGTCGGATCAGACCGACTTGCCACCTGCCCGTAGATCTTTCAATCCTGGCTCAGATTACGATCATCCTCACGCTTCAGACTGGCCTGCGTCTCCGCATTATCCATCTCGCAATTCTAGTTCCCCACCTCTGCATGATCCCCATCATCCTCCTTCCCTTGAATCGCGCCTCGGAAGATCCACTTATGATAATCCTTCCGGCATGACGGAGCATGTATCCTACGATGGAACGATACAAGCTGGAGATTTTGAGGACCAACCCCCACGTTCGGCTCCAAACGCGAACAAGCAGCGTCAGAACCGGAATATACGCCAACAGCAGGAGAGTGGTTTGCGACCGGGGCTGCTCAGTCGGTTGGGTAATGCACCACAGCAGCAGCAACAGCACAGCAGCGGCGGGGCAGCTAAATCTCGCGGACAGGCACAGCGTACTCAGGGAAAGGGTAGGGGTCGTGGGGGAGGACCAGGAGATCGTTCGCAGATGCAACCGCGACAGCTTTCGCAACGTCTTCAATCGGCAGGTGGTAATACTCCGCTTCTCAGCCGCCTTAGGGGTTAGGGGGAGGGGGGGGAGGGGGGAGATTTGGCGGACGTTTCGCGGGATCGATAGGTTGCACACAAGATGCTTTTTGTCCTTTAGACTGACAAGGCCTTCGTTGGACTGCCATGTTCTGGTCAGTTTTCTTGTTCATTGCCTGGCTAGTAAAATGGTATTCTGATTCGGTGTTTGGAGACAGGTTTCGGCTGCTATTGCTATACTCTCAATATTTTTTCTATCGTACGCTCTTCTAACTGCAAAGTTTACATATACCATGTAATTCTAGTTGCGATTGCATGAATCATTCAGAATCAGAACTGAGTACTGAGTACTGAATATACTTGACTATAAGTCTATTAGTAAGCTTCTTTTAAACCCCGCCGGCTTTTTCCGGTGGGACCGAGAAACGCCGATTCGCAGCTCGATTCGTCTGGAGAAAAGGTACGAGACTAAGTATATCAACCTATCCTACATAGTCTCGTGGACTTGCAATCTCTGTTGATGATCATTCATGATTTGCTATCGGGCCCCGTACCAGCTGGCGGTAAGTGCAACTTGTGGCTTTTTCAGCTTAGCTCCTTCCGGAATCCGGCAATAACGCATAATATCAGTGCATACGCTCACTATAGGCTCTGTCTCATCAACATATGAGATGAAGGCCTCTCTCCTTTAAAAGGAGCGCTGTTGCCTTGCAAGTATTCGATTGTGATGTCCGTGCAAACAAGTGACAGCCAGGCATGGCATATCAAGGATAGTCATCAAGAAAATCTATCTTTTTCACAGGTCGTGCCAGTGGACGTCGAAATACGCAATGTCTCAATTGACGTAGCTGTTTCAAAACCGCTGCCAGAGAAGCTTGCAGGAATATTTTCGCGTGCAGAGAGGGATGTGGAAGCAGGCGCACGCTCCAAAAGGATTCTAGATGAAATATCCGCAGATTTTCCTAGGGGCAGTCTCTGCGCGATTATGGGAGGCTCAGGTTCTGGCAAGGTGAGTATCTCAAGCGGATTATTAATGAAATATAGAAATAATGATTTATTCACGTCCAGACGACATTGTTGAATATCTTGTCCCGTCGTATGCATGGTACCAATATGAGTGTAGCTGGTACGGTGTTGTACAATGGTTCATCATCACTTTCCTCCATAACACACGCATATGTCACCCAGATGGATCTGTTATTACCGACTCTCACCGTAAGAGAGACCCTTCAGTATGCGGCCGCCCTACGTCTACCTTCCAGCGCGACTTCGTCCGAGAGGCGCCAGCTTGTCGAGGAAGTCATCCTTGAACTTGGTCTGAAAGAATGCGCCGATACACAAGTGGGTGACGGGGCCTCACACCGGGGCTGTTCAGGCGGTGAACGCAGGCGAGTCAGCATTGGTGTTCAGTTGCTCAGCAACCCCAGCGTCCTCTTCTGTGACGAGCCCACTACCGGTCTAGATGCTACCTCTGCTTACCATTTGATCAAAATGCTAAAGTCCCTCGCCTCGAAAGGCCGGACGATTATATGCACCATACACCAGCCTCGACACGACATATTCTTTCTTTTCGATCGCCTGACTCTTCTCAGCCAAGGACAGGCGGTGTACTCTGGGAACACGAAGGATTCGGTGGGATGGTTCGAAGGGCTTGTAGAGGGCAGTTTTTCAGAACATCTGAATCCGGCGGACTACCTCGTCTCTATCGCAGCTATAGATAACAGAACGCCCGAGTCGGAATCTGCTACGCGTATGAGATTGAACTTGCTCGTTCAGGCTTGGAAGAAGCAGTCCAATGAGATATTTCCGCCTATCTCTGCAGTTGCATTGCAGTCGAAAATGGTGCATTCGGCTTCTGCTTTCCGTCAGATACGTGTCTTAACCTCGAGGTCGATTATTACTACTCTGCGAGATCCGATGGGCTTGTCTTCATCGTGGATTGAAGCGATCCTCATGGGCCTTATATGCGGACTTGTGTTCCTCAACTTGCCCAAGACATTGGCAGGTATACGATCTCGAGAAGCTGCATTGTATACCTCAGCTGGGTTGCAGGGCTACCTCATCCTGTTATACGACATCTATCGCATCACCGGCCCGGAAATCTCTGTCTTTGATCGTGAACATGGGGAAGGCATCGTCGGTGTCATTCCATGGCTTATTAGTCGTCGTCTCGCCCGAGGCCTCCTTGAGGATGTCATCGTCCCGTTTCTTTTCTCAGTCATATACTACTTCATGTGCGGCTTTGCTGCTGATGCGGGGCAGTTTTTCCGGTTCTTCGCTGTAGTGCTGGTCAACCAGTTCATCGCTGTGTCTTTCGCTTTGTTTTGCGCGGCTGTGAGCAGAGATTTTGCGATTGCTACACTTCTTGCAAACTTGGCGTGAGTATTTTCATCTGCTGAAGTCTATAAGGAAGTAGCTGAAACTAGGTTTAACTTGCAGTTACACCTTCCAGTCATTCGCGTGTGGTTTCTTCATCCAAGCTGCTACTATCCCTGTCTATGTGCGCTGGATCAAATGGATAAGTTATTGCGTTCGTCTTGCTCTTGTTCTCATTGTTTGCTTTGCTCAAAATATTCATCGACAGTTCTATGCCTTCGGCGCTTTGACAGCGAACGAGTTCACAGGAAATTTTTATGACTGTCCCTCCGGAGACGCGGCTACCGACCCCGACTGTTTGCAATACCGAGGTGATTTTATTCTTGAGAACCTCTCCTTCCACCCAGGGTGGTACACAGTCCCGATCTGCGCGATGGTCGGATTTATCGTATTCTTTACGCTTGGATCGGCTTTTTTGCTGCAGTTTTGGACTGTGGATTTACAGGTCGCAGGAACCTTCAAAGCAAAAGACGGAGTAGAGAGGTATGAGGATGCAGGCAAAGAAGGCAAGGGGGGCAAGCAGCGCGAGGAGACTATCGATATTCAAGTTGATCTCGTTGACTTGGG